>VDFB02049466.1:0-54971 GCA_007258455.2 Sequoia sempervirens | reverse complement strand
ATGTTTTTAGTTTATACATTTTATTATTTAAATCTGCATTTAATTGTTAGATATCTGCCATCTCTAACCCTAACATCCGGGAAAATATAAAAACTTTTTCTTCCACACCCATGTTGGAAAAAAAAAGCCAAATGTAAAAGGGGAGCTTTAATATAATTGACCAATGGTCAAACTTGATCAATTAATTAAGTTGCCATCTAATTCACATATGCTATGTGGGCCCAACAAGCTAGCATACATTATGTAGTGTTATAATCAAATATAAAATTGTCCTCATTAGCGACATTCAAGTGTTTGTTGAACAACAATATTATTTTATTATGAGGACAATTAAACATAATTTTCTATTGCAATCTAAATAAGCATCCCATGTAACGACAACAATACAATATTAGTATTTTGGCACTAAATTGCTAATGATTTTGCATAGCTATGTTGAAAAATTAAGCTAGAAGAGACTTAAAAGTGGAAAAATGAAAGGATACCTAGCCTAGTAGGGACAATCCAACATAAATACATAAATGTGAGTAAATAATAAATTAAAATATGTAAGAGCATAGCATTTGGATGTTGATAAATAATAAATTAAAATATGTAAGAGCATAGCATTTGGATGTTGATTGAGAACCAAACAATGGTCATACATAATCATTATCCATGTTGGAGAATCTTTTTTTAGCATCCTATATTAATATTTGGAGCATTTGAAATTGACTAATTTCTACTACGTGGAGGGAGATATAAATGACAAGCATGAGAAACTATGTTAGAAAAAATAAATATTGAAGTACCGTGTCCCCTTATCTAATTAAATAAACATATTGCTAATATAAGCATATTACTCTAATGTGTAAAGGGGGAGACTATTAAATTATCTACATATGGATAAGGGGATCGTAAGCTTTTCTAGGTAAACATTGTTTTTATGGAGATCTTTTGTTAGGTAGAAATTTTGCAAAAAGATTGGAGTGGGTGATTTTTGTTTAAGGTAAATTTATGAGGGAGAAATATGTTGGGTTAAAATGGTGATTTAGTTTGTAGGTTAGGTAAGAGCGAAGGGTAAAGTTTGTTATATAACTTTTTTTAATTTTTTAATTTTTTATGTATAGTTATTGATGAAGGTTTAAGTATGAAAACGTATAAGCATAGTGTCAAATCTAAGAAATTTTATTTTTCATTAGTTAATATTTTTTAGGTTTGTTTTAAGTTTGTGTTTGTCTTTGAGTATCTAGTACAAATAATGAGATAGTGTTTTTGTAAATGCCATTGCAATTAGATGTAGAAGTTCACCTGCACATTATTATTTTGAGCTCAACTATTATGACGACATTAATTTTTCATTTGCTAAATCAATGAAAGACCCTTCTATTTTTATAATGTAATTTGCCTCAATTTTCAATTGAATATTTTAAGGAATATAATAAGTTCCTAAATACACACTTGTTGCATTTGTACTAGGACTTAATTAGTTGGAATTTAAGCAATAATGTAAATCTTTCTAACCTACCATGTGGTTTATGTGAATTGAATTGAATAATAAAATGAACTATATTATTGAGGGTAGGAAGGAATTTCAAGGTCTAAGCTCTACAAGACAACCAACCCGATTAGGACAATCTAAAATAATGATCTACTTTGTCATTGCTTTAGTTAGTTCTTGTATGATTTTTTCTAGAAGATTAAGTAATAGTCTACTATTTGCTACTAATCTAATTTTTTAAAATTAAATGATAAATCATCAACACATAGTCTTAGTAAATTATTTGTTAATTGTGATTTGCTAGTTTATATACACTAAGCAATATAAATCTCTATTGTAACTTTGTAAGCTTGCATTAGTTAGTAAAATTTAGAGATGTGTGTATATTGTTCTCTAGTTTAGTGATGAAGTATGGATTCATGGAGGTTTTATGTATAGGAATTGACTAGTTTATACATTTGATGTTCCATCATTTAACCTATTTTTAATCTACCTTATTGAGAGATATATGATCTACAAGTCTAGTAAACTAACATAGAGATATGGAGTGACAAACTATCTATAGACACCTAAATTTGACTAACTCATTTCTTCCTAACATCATCAATTTCCATCATCATGTCTCATCAATTTATTTTCTAATTTATCTTCAATTAATCTTTCTTTATTTTTTTTATTTTTTTTTGGGTTGTATAAACCCTGGTATGGGACTAGGGACCATCCAATAACAGGGCATAGCCCTCAAATCTGCCTTAAAAAAACTAAAAAATAAACACTAAAATATTGGCAAGCGGACCAATCCACAAAAATAGCCACCACGCCACAGGAGCAAGGGAAACCAGCCAGAGCGGACAACACGAGAACCTCGGCCAAGGAACACGTGTTGGAAAAGACCAAGAAAGAGACCATGGTAAGCATCGGCAACCATCGACCAGCCGCAACAAAGGAAATCAAAGGAGCCAAGGACAGTGATAGCGTTGCACCATATGCCTGCCAACGACCCCAAACCCATTACCGCAATGGCCACCACCCAAAGCACCGCACAGAGCACAACCCCATGTCAACTCGAATCAAGAAAACCACCCCCATGTTAGTTTAGTGAATTCGCCCATTATCGGGGCGGTGTTCCTTAATGTCACGTTGAATTAGACTTATCAGTTCATAAGGGTAGGTTTCCTTTAGGTCTTCAATTTCTGAAGCATTCCTACTTTCGACATCAATTCCTTGGTTGGTAGCCCAGTCGGTAGCTTGGTTCCCAATTCTCTTTATGTGAGAGGCCTTGAAGCTATTGAAACAACACACCAAATTCCTTATTTCCGCCATAATCTGATCCAACCTCTAATTATTAGAAGAGCCCTTGTTCAGCATGTCAGCATGTCAATCACTAGGGGAGAGGGTCTATAGTGAGGCGGGCTTCAATAGTGGGGATAGAAGTAGTCCTCAATGGGTTTCATAGTGGAGCACCTTAATAGAAGTAGTCCTCAATGGGTTCCATAGTGGAGCACAAACTGACAAATCATGTGATGCCACCTCAACACACCAATAAAACATGACTTAGTGCACCACTATCGGTCTCACCTATTTTTTTTAGCCTTTTTGGATACCTAAACAAAAAGCATGTTGATGTGGCATCATATTTGATGATGTGACCCTAAAATTATTATTTTTAACTAGGTGAGTTGCCAAATAAACTACTGTACAAAATTCAGATTGATTTGAAATTTCCAAGTAGGAATTTGAGAAACGCGAAGTTAGGGTGCTCCACTATGGGCTCCTCTCCCCTATCTTCGAGTCGCCTTCAACCCATAGTTTAACCCAAGAATGCCTCTTAGCAATCAAGAAGCCTTTCCAAAGCGCTCTGGCTTCAACCATGTTGTTGGTGTCTAATCCAAAATCCAAAGCGTAGTAACCCAAAGGCTCTGTATCTATGAATATTCCCCCACCACTAGTCTTCCTTGGGTTGCCTCTGCCAGCTCCATCAAAATTTAATTTTATCCACCTAGGGTCTGGGGGGAACCATCTTACAAACCGATCCTTCACACCCTTCTTCAAAGAGTAGCCAAAGCACCCTAGCCAACAAAACCTAGGCCATTCATTAGCCAACCCTTTCTCCTCTCTTTCCTAAATCCTAATAATTGAATAATTATTTATAATTATTTAATGAAACTAATTATTCTTCCAAAATATTATCTTCTTCTAAAACTAAGTAAAATTATTATTTTGTTTATTCGTCCCTTTGCACATGAATTAAATAATTTATTTATTTAATTATTTATTAATTATCCATGCACTTTCCACCTCATTAGTTAACTTCTACTCACTTTGAGATCACTCTTCAATCAATTCAATCTTCTAGCTAATATATTCAACAATCACGTGTACTTATTGTCATATGGTTAGTTGAATTGATCAAATAAGAATTGAATTAAAGCAATTACCAAGATAAATGATCAAATTAGAAGGCATACTCAATGAAATTCGATTAACAACACTAAAAGACTCGACTAAAAGCAATAAAGATAGCATTTAAAGCAACTGACTCTAACTAATGTGCAAGCCTCTCAATCCCATGGTGGATTGAATCATAATTATGGTGTGGATATGGATTTCTCAGTTTTATGCATTATTTGTGTTGTAAAATCTTGCTTGAAGATGTTGATTCACAAGATAATCTCTAGAATTGCTCAAGAAATGAGTATATAATTCTAGAGAGTAAGGATGCTTAGAAGGATTGTGAATGATTTGATGTTAAAGGGTTTGATATTTATAGATTTTAGGAATTCTAATCAATGGTCAAGATTGAAAATGATAATCAATGGATGTAAGAAGATTAAGGAGGTGAGTGTGGATCAATGAATTAATCAATAGTTCATAATCCATTAAGGTGTGGATCAAAATTAGATTAATGGTTCATAATTCATGAGAGAATCAATAATATCTCTTAATTCATGGAATTAAGTTGGAGATATTTCAAGTTGGAGGGGAGAATTTGATTTTGAAAAGGGAATATTCTTTGTACAAGTTGGAGGATTGGAAGAACAATTAGTCAATTAAATAATTATGAAAAACATTTAATTATGCAAGTTGGAAGAATTAAAATCTTTAATTAAATAATTAGGAATTATTTAATCAAAAGAGGAGAAAATGATGAATTAATCAAATAACTTTAATTATTCAATTAATAGGAGAATAAAGTGTATTTAACTAAATAATTGGACATTATTTAATGAAATAGAGGAAATAGGTGATAATGAGAGAAAATGGTTTTAGTAGATGAAATCAAGATGTGTGATATAGTCAGGATATTTTTAGGTGTCTACATTTTTCCCCTCTTTGAAGCGAGGTACCGTTGCATTGTTTCAAAGAACTGATGTAGCTCAAGACAAATTTGAATTTTTTTTAATTTTTCCTAATGCCCTACCGTGCCCTAGTAGATGAAGGAATGTTGGTGTGTTGTCCCCTTGAGAGATCGGTTAGAAAAATTATTTTTTAGGTTGAGATCACGACATGATGACGAGAATAGGTCTACTAAATAGAGGATAAAAAATAAGTCCTAGGAAGGTCAGATACTGACTTGGGTGCATAGCCAAGGCTAGAAAAATGAGTTACAAGGTAAAAACCCTAGGTTTAGCTAGGAATATATGCTCATTTGGGGTAATTTCAAGCTCATTTGCATACTTTACATTGAGAATTCAGAGAGCTTTTGAGAGATCCTATTTCTAAATCATGTAGAGTAGCTGACACTATGGCACATATTATTTGAGCCTTGCATCGTGCTGATAGAGTTCGTGAGTTCCAGAGACCAGCCGACTCAAGATATGTACTTTGATAAACTTTCTTTTTGCATATTTTGAGATAGCTAAAGCTAGGCTAAAACTAGGACCAACAAAGGCATTGCAGTTTGGTGCGACACTTTTGCAACCCAACGAAATGCCTTTGCAAAATAGAGCAACACCATCATCAAAGGCATTGGAGCTCTACATAGGCGATTGGGTTTAGGATTATAGCAATGCCTTTGTAATTTGGGCAACACTTTTGCATTTTTAGGTCAAACACATTTTGCTTAAATAGTGATGCTTTTGTTTTGTTTTATAAAGGCACACTTTTGCAATACAATGACACCATTACAAAATGGCGATGCTTTTGTTTTGACAATGAGTTGCTTTTGTAAAACAAACTTGCTTTTACTTTTTAGATAGTTTGACTTAGGTTTTTGCAAAAAAATTAGAAAATTGACGTGTGATATGCATGCAAGCTACCCTAGGCATTCTCGTATTCGGGAGCAAAGAACAAGGGTCTTGGAGCATCTTACTACCTTCAAAGAGATCAATGTTACTTTCTTAGGCACG
Source organism: Sequoia sempervirens (assembly GCA_007258455.2). Taxonomy (NCBI): domain Eukaryota; kingdom Viridiplantae; phylum Streptophyta; class Pinopsida; order Cupressales; family Cupressaceae; genus Sequoia; species Sequoia sempervirens. The sequence continues at coordinate 49,142 of VDFB02049466.1, read as the reverse complement.
ACTGGATTTTCTGATATAGCATACATGTCAGAGATTCAAACTCATCTCTCTCATGACCGCTTTGGTAGAGCACTGGCATTCAAATACTTCATCCTTCCAACTACCCACAGGCGAAGAGCCTATTATCCTTGAGGATGTTTGGTGGATCCTGAGGGTTCTGATACATGGAGAGCATGTTGTGTATGATGTTTATCGTGGCACAAAATCTTTGTTTTGAGTTTTGATGGTGGATGAGATAGATCTTGAGGGTGGATAGCTTGACCTTCGACGTTACATTGGTGTGGTCGATGATGCAACCCTTGTCATTGCAAAACTGATTATGGGACTATTAACTTTCCACATAGACAATCTAGATTATTCAACCTTGGATGGGGGATTATACTAGAGAGGATCATGGAGGAGGCCTGCATCTATGCTTGGGGTCCATGTGCATTAGCTCATTTATATCATGACATGCACCAATTTGTATATTGAGGATGAGCTATCTTATCTGCAGGTGTCACGCTCCTTCATATTTGGGCATGGGAGCATATTTTCGTGCTCTGACCAATGGTGGCAAACATAGATCAAGATGCAAGAGATCCTATAGTGTATAGATATGATGGCATGACCACTCATTACCACATAGGTGAGTTGGCTTATTGGAGGTGGGTCATCTACAATATGATTGAGTTCACTTGGAGGCCTTAGCTATATATTGAGACTTGGGATGATGATGACAAATATCTCCTATACTACTGACAAACTCAATGGCTATTGGGTCATACATCTCACATCATAGAGAGATACCTGCCAGATAGGGTGGCAAGATAGTTTGGGGAGCAATAGGATGTTCCAGCTAACAAGTACATGGCCATATTTTCTCAAAATTTTAGAGAGATTATAGAGTGGGGACCACAATGGTTTCACAGACAACGATCGATAATTTTGATCATTTGGTTCCACTTCCATGGGTATACGCAAGGCGCACAGATGATCCAGGGACCACTATGGCTTATGACACATGGTTTGCAGGACATAGACCCTTCAAGTTTACTAATCCAGATGGCAAAATGATAGGTGGGAGGAGATGTAGAGGTGAGTCTGGTAGGTAGCACTAGTAGCGGAAGAGAGCTGAGGTGGAGGAACAGTTTCTTAGACAGGTTCCCACACAACGACCACCACCAGTTCTACCACAAGGTCCACCTTAGGGTCCACCACATCAGTAGGTGACAGTTGTGCCCGACCAGAGAGTTCAAGTTATTATGCATGAGAGAGACCAATTCCATCATAAGCGAGATCAGAGGACCGCTGAGCAAGATCAAGCCCACTGATAGATCTAGATAATAGCTTATTTTATGTTGTTTTCTATACATATTTTGAGATACTTTTAGATAAACTTTCTAGACAATGCTCCTACATTATACTATCCTTTCATATATATTATGCAGACTTGAACCTTAAATATAATGATGAAATTATGGTTATAATATATTAAAGTATTGTATGATTTATATGAAGATATGTATGGAATGTTGATGGAATGCTATGTTTTGATTATGATAGTTATCCTTGTGTACATACTTTAAAAAATTAACTTGTTTGTAGCTACAGAGGAACCGTGGAATGCAGTAGTTGTGGGATGAACCCGTAGCAAAAGGAATGCTAGACACCAAAACAGGGGAAGCTCCAGGTTAAGTTGAGCATGATGGTTATTGATTAAAGGAACTTGATGAAGGTTGAACCTACGTTATTATAACCAGTTAATAAATGTTGAAGAAGAGGTCTCCTTCATTTATGGGATTTTGACAAATGGTTGTATGTTTACATGCAATTCTATTTTAATAGAGTTTTAGTCATATTAGGATCCCTTTTCCTTTTCAGCTATAGGTTAAATAAATTAGTTTTAACTCTATGCTCTAAATTTCTGCAAGTGGAGTTAATGATTTTGGTTAAGTTGTTACTTTGAATAAGATTCCCTCAAGCTTGTATATAGTTGTTGGTTGAATCCATAGGATAGTTAGTTGGTTTTTCAATTTTATGTTATTAGTTACTTTTAGTTTCTGAACTTGAGGAATATTCAGAATGATTGAGTACAATCTATGGAAATATTTTTTGTAACCTTTTATGATATGCAATGAATGGAGTTAATTTCATGGGATGTGTGAAATTTGTTAGCTAGATTTGGGTTAAGTTAAAGTGAGAACAGTCACTTGAGCAGGCCACTCAAGGTATTTTTCCTCACTTCATTTTCCAGTTATTTATTTTTGTTTAATAGTTTTAATTAGTTTATCATTATTTCATGAATCATATTCAAGTTAATTAGAATCTCATATCTTGCTTATTGTTAGTGAATGCTTCTGAATATGTATGCAATGGTTAACTAGTAGTACTTCAGAGGTTAATTTAGTTGAGTTATTAGTTTTTATTAGTTTTGAGTTATTACAGTGTCATTTCAGTAGTAATAGTTTAGTTACAGTCTAAACTGTAGGTACTCGTAGCCACTAGTTCTGGTTATGTGTTTTACTGTTTTGTAATTCTATGAGTTTCTAGCAAGTAGAATAACTTGAGTAGGCTAGCTTAAGTAGTTTGAGTCCTTGAGGGCATATATAATGTTGCACCATCACAAGCTTACAAACCTTGGGTTGAAAATTTAATGTAGTTTTGAGCAATATTGAGTGGATTGTATAGTTAGTTAAACCTTTGAATTGTGTAGGTTCTGCTAAGTTTACAATACATTAGATTTGACTCTGCATTTTTGGCGTTGTTGCTAGGGATGGTGCTATCTTCATAAACTTGTTTTCACAACTTTCATAGTTAACTTTGGTTTCCAGCATTAGGATTGTTAGCCTTAATCTTTTTCCAACACCAAAGATACACTAACATTGTGCAGGACTGCTACCTTATAAGCCATACTACAGGTATGTAGAGGCAGAGAGATCCCTTGGGTAGATTCCTTCCCTTTACATGTCAAGAAACTATATCAAAAGTTGGTGAATCTAGTACTCAGAGTGAAGGTAATACTGAAGAAGAAATTTCCTTATCACCAACATCTAGCACACATACAAAAGGAACGTACCATACCATGGAGGATGCAATGGATGATGATCCTGAACGTGCAACATTTGAGTTCCCTATCACTAACCAAGAAAGGGCTACAGTGTTGAAGAATATTCCTCCTTCGACCTTACCAGTCTTTTAATGACTAAAGAACCAGATACATTTCTCTTCGATTTTGATGTCCTGTGTTGAAGTTATGATTATACTACTGATGCTCATAGGCTCAAAATCTTCCCTGCAACTCTTAAGGATTTAGCCCTAAGGCGGTTCATGTTATTAGGTAGGGATGTTGTTATTTATTGGGACACCATGAAGACATTGTTCTTAGAAAAGTATCAGGACAATTGTAGGGGCCCTGATAGGAGGAAAGATGACATTTTCAGTATGTCACAAAAGGATGATGATCCCTTAGAAGATTATGTGGAGATATTTCAATTTTCTCTAAAGAAAAACCCACAAAACAAGTTGTCAGAAGAGTCCCTCAAGTTAGTCTTTTTGAGGGGAGTTAATGATGACTGCATGGATGCCTTAAGCCTCATTAGGTAAGGAGATATTTCAAAAATATCATTTCAAGAAATTTGTAGGGTCTGCAGGAATTATTTCAGGACCTTTAATAAAAGGCCAAGAGGAGATAGGACACCCACAATAGGTAAATCGTCTACAGGGGTTTCAAAAATAGAGCTAAGCAATCTGTTATCCAACATGAAAGAGGATATTATCAACCATTTGGAAACTCAGTTGGATAATCTCCAAATTAAGAAGTAGGAGGAAGCTAAGGCTATGCTCATTGAATATTGTCCAAGCTACAAGCAAAGAAAGCAAATTGAAAATGCAAGAGAGTGGCAAGTATCCAACAAGATAAATTTGAGAAACCTGATTTTCAGCCAATTCAAGGAGATGATGGACAACTCTTTTATATAGCACAAAGGAGGCCATGGAAACAAAGACAGGGTATGTTACAATACCCCCTTAGCTTTAATTCATCCTTTCCTATTGGGAATCAAAAAAATTATGCTTAATGAAACTATCAACCTTGGCAAGCAAACCAAAACCAATGGTAGAACCCTCAATAATGGCTACAAGCTCAGTCAAATTGGAACTAGCAACCAAACCCTTGGCCACAACAAAATTTTTGTGGTTCCAGTTATAATGCACAATGGCCAACCCAATAGAATCAGTGACAGCCTCAGTGGAAAAAAGGCCAGCAATGACAACAGTCAAATATGAACTATCAATAGCCTGTGTTCCCTCCTCCACCACAATAACAAGCTTTAATGCCTCCATCAAATTCTACAAATCAGCCACCTAAGCAACCAAAAATACCTACACCTAACCCTAACGCTAAGATTTTTCAATAGGCTTATACCAACAAAGCTTTCCAATACCCCACTTATGGGGTAGAGGTGAGTGATGTCCACTTAGATCAAGAAAACAACTTTCCAGACCTTCATCCTCTCAAATTACAAAGATGGAGTATAAGGAACTTGCAGTTGAAGCTTCAGAAAAATCACCTTTGGAACTTAAGTCAAATCGGGTACACCAAACTACCTCAAGTGCTAAGCCACCTTTTCCTGAATGCCTAGCTATTCAAAAGCATCACACATAGGATGAAACAGATCTTTTAGGATAATTGAATGATGTGAGCATCAAGATTCCACTTATCCAAGCTATCAAAGACATCCCTATCTATACCAAAATTGTAAGGGATTTATGTCTTAAGAAAACAGGCAGAAAAAGAGAATATCCTCAAACAGTCCATGTCTTGAGAAACCTTGCAGATATTATGTTAAGGAACATTACTGTCCCTAAGTATATAGATCCCGATAGTCCAGTAGTGGATGTAAAGATCAATGGAACCCTCATTAAGAATACTTTGATAGACTTGGGGACTGCAATCAATTTCATGACAAAAGAAACAATGCAGTTGCTTCAGAGTTAGTCAACCTTAGGCCCACACAAACTATTCTACAACTAGCTAATAGGTCAATGGTAAATCCTGAGGGAATTATTGAAGACTTAGCAATTGTATTAGATTCTTGGGAATGTCCTACTAACTTTATAGTGCTACAACCTAAAGTTAATCTTGCAGGTTACCCACTCATCCTATGTAGACCTTGGTTAGCTATAGTTGATGCATTTATAGGTTGTAGGTCTAGAAAAATGATAATATCCAATGGGACAGTCACTAAGAACTTGGTTCTTTATCCACTAGCCCAACCTTATGCTGACCTTGAGCAAACTATTTGGCCCAATTTGGATGAGGAAGATAACAATTCTCTGCAGACACTGATGACTATAGAGCGTAGCCCCTTATTGGATGACCAAGGTGAAGATGAGCTCATTTGCTCACATAATCCAAAATGATTGTGGTAGGAGCCTGTAGCAACAATACTGCCTCATATGCCTACAAGACCCCTTACAAAGTATTATACCCACCAATTCTATAGAAGAAATATCCTAGCTATTCCATTCATTACTACCTCAACAATTTCTACCCATTATACCAAGTCTTGACCTCTCATCCATCCAAGAATCATATCCATGGGATTACCATGACATGGAAGGCATGGACCCTGATTTATACATGCACAAGATTTATATTAATTATGGCTGTAGACCCATTCGGCAACCATAGAGATGTATGAATCCTGCCTTGAGGGAGATAGTGAAAGCTAAGCTACAAAAGCTCCTTGATGCAGGTTTTATCTATCCAGTATCATACAGTGAATGGGTCTCACCTTTGGTAATTGTTCCAAAGAAAGGTGGGAAATGGAGAGTTTGTGTAGACTACGGGGAATTGAATACAACCACTAAGAAAGACCACTTTCCTCTGCCCTTCATAGATCAAGTATTTGATTCTCTAGCTAGGAAGAAGTAGTTTTATTTTCTTGATGGTTTCAGTGGTTATAACTAGATTAAAATTGCTCCAAAGGATCAGGACAAGACTACATTCGCATGTCCTTAGGGGACTTATGCTTACTTTGTTCTTCCCTTTGGCTTATCCAATGCTCCAGCTACCTATCAAAGAGAAGTAATCAACATATTTTTTGATTATGCACATGACTACATGGAGATATACATGGATGACTTCACTACTTATGGTGAAAGTTATGAGGAAGGTCTCAATAATTTGGAAAAAAGTGTTGAAAAGGTGTAAAGAACACAACCTGTCACTCAGCAATGAAAAGTGTTTCATGATGATGACATAGGGAATTGTATTGGGACACTTTATATCCAGTGCAGGAATTTAGGTTGATCCACACAAAATAGAGATAATATCTACCTTACCTATTCCTCAGAAACAAAGAGATATTAGGAGTTTTTTTGGCCATGCAGGCTATTACAGGCGGTTTATCAAAGATTTTAGTAATATTTTTGCACTGTTATTTGTTTTGTCGAGTAAGGACATTGAATTTGAATGGACATCCAATTGTCAACACTCATTTGAAGAATTGAAGAAAGCTCTTACTCAAGCACTAGTATTGAGAGGTCCTAATTGGACTCTTCCTCTTCACATACATATAGATGCTTCAAATTTTTCCATTGGAGCAGTCTTGGGTTAGAAGGAAGGCAATAAAGAGTATGCAATTTATTATATCAGCAAGAATCTTCAAGGGGAAAAGTTGAACTATACTGTTGTGAATGGTCGGTGTTAGACCTACACAAACATGAGAAACAATCATACAATTAGATCAATATTCAAGTTAAATCAACATTCCCCATAGAACTCATTTGACATGCACAAAATAAGAAATGGAAATGAAGAACACAATAAAAAATTATCAAATCCTATCTAATGCAAGCAAACTCTCAATCCCATGGGGGAATTGGTGTCATTTTGATGTGGAAAATGGCCCTTTCCCAATCCCTTGTAAGCTTGGTGATGATTGATGAAGATTGAAGCTCCTTGATGCAATTTTGACATAACCTAGCTATGAAACTTGATAAAAACTATGAAAATGGATGAACAATGGATGAAGCAAATTCAAAATCTCAAGATAATGTATTTGCATGAAGTTGTGGATGAAAATTCCTAAGATTGTGGATCCAAATGAGCATGGTAATATTACATGGATTGTGGATGATCAAATACAATAGAGGAGGCCTCTATTTATAACAAAGAAGGATGGAGGATTGAAGAATAGGATGAATGTGGGATTAAAGATCAACCAATAACAAAATGCCACTTGTCAACATGCTATTGGAGAGGGATGGAGCACATTTTGGTCAATGTGCATGATAAATGCCATTAGATTCAAATTTGAAATTTGAAAGTGACATGTTGGAGGGAGAAGAAAATGAAGCTAATGCCACTTGGCTCAAGGCAAAAGGACATATAAGAGGTTTAAATGCCTTGTTGGATGTACAAACCCTTTTGGAGGGATTTTTCAAATTTGGAGAATATTCCAACATTGATGCCTTTTTTAAAGTAATTGAGGATTTAATAAATAAATTGAAATGATTTTCATGAGCAAGTTGCAAAAGCTAGAGGATTTGGTGATTAAGACTAGCATTAATCAGGATTTGATTAATTTAAAAGGAGATTAGTTGATTTGACAATTTGATTTACATTTTAGGATTTAAATAAATAAAAATGAGAGGAATAATGATTTTAGACTTAATTAAATAAAATTTGATTTATTTAGTTAAAGAGGATGATGTTAGTTTTAAATCAAATAAAGATAAATTTATTTAATTTAAATGAGATGACTTTAGAGCTTAATTAAATAAAATGAATTATTATTTTTTAATTAGAAAGGGGGTAAAAAATTTATTGAAATCAAGAAATTAATTGTACATAAGAATCAGTGAACCCCATAAGCTCCCACAAATGAAAACCCCAAAACATCCATCAAAAACCAAGCCATCATCCAACAAACCCCCAACAACTCATCCCGCCATATCATCAACAATGACCCTCTCTAAACCTTGAACATATTCAGGGGATAGTTGTCTCCACCCCTCAATCCTCCAATCATCCTTGTGCTTTGAAGCCCACTTGGCCAAACAATCTACCACCCTATTCCATTCTCTCGGAATGTGGACAAAAGACACCACTTCCAATGTAGAGCACCTCTGCAAAATCTGTTGAACCACCAATGCAATATGCCAATTAGCCTCAACCACCCTTTGCTCAAGCAAAAAATTAATAATGATCTATGAATCAGATTCACAGATAATCTTACGCCAACCCAAGGCACAAGCACGCTCAATAGCCCAAAGAATTGTCAGCCCTTCCATAAGGTTGTTAGAAAATCGCCCCTTATGGATGGAGAAAAGGAAGATGACCGAACTTGAACAATCTATGCCAACTCCACCAATCCTAGCTGGCCCAAGGTTCCCTCTAGAGGAACCATTAGTATTAATCTTTAGAAAATTTGTTGGAGGAGGAAACCATCGTCCAACCCTTTGAACCCTCTTTTTAGCCTTCCTAACTCTTCTAACACACGCAGAGATTGAAGTCAACCCATGCAAGCCCAATCTATTCACTATCTCATCATCACTTCTTTCCAATGGAAAAACCACTTCACATTTGGCTTCCACTGTCTCATGGATCATACCCACAACTCGGTGCCAAACCTGTTGAGCCGTCATCCTATCCCCACAAAAAATTCTATGATTCCTTTCCAACCAAATTTTCTAAAGGATGAACGTAGGACCAATACTTTACACAATCTGGAGAAAGGAGGTCTGGGCGGGGGGTCTTCCCAGACTACTCCAAAATTCAACAAGTGAAGAAGCATGAACACAAGGATGTTTCCAAACACCCCACCACCAATTCCAGAGCTGCATAGAATAAAAACACCTGAAAAACACATGGGAGGAATCCTCCTCACTGCAGCCACACAGGGCACACATAGAGGGACCTTGGAATTCCCTCTTACACAAATTATCCCATGTCAAACATCTATTCCAAGCCAGAGTCCACACAAAACAATTACACTTTGGCCAAGAAAACTTGTTCCACACATGCTTCCACCAAGGAACCTCCATCCCCCCAAACTTACGAGAGAACAACTCCTGATAACCACTAGCCACAGTGAACGTACCCTTAGGATTCGGGCTCCAAGCCAGAATATCTTTATCCCTAAGGTAACTGCATTGTTTATCAACCAAAATATTATGGAGCACAACACAATCCTCCTCCAACCCATGAATAGGCCAATCGTGTGGATCTTTCCACCTAACTACCTCCACCTATCCACATGGATGAAAAATCTTAAAATCACTCACCCTCGATAGACCAGCCTCCAAAAAGCGATGAGACAGATTCACCAAATTAGGAAACTGACAAAGAATGGGGGTAAAACCATCCCAAGAATCAAACCAAAAGAGAGCCTCAACCCCCCTATTACATATCCAGAACAAGCCTTCCTTGACCAGCTTAGCCCCTTTCTTCAACGTTCCCCAAATCACTAAACCTTTCCCCACCAAAGGATACCTGGGGAGCTCCTCCGTTCGGACCCCAAGAAGATACTTGTGAGATAAAATCTTGGCCCAAATATGATCCTATTCCATACAACACCTCCAGTAAAGCTTAACAGCCAACACCAACCAAAACCAAGTCGCATACCGCAATCCAAGTCCCCCAAACTGCCTCGGGCTACACACAACCTCCCACTTAATCAGGCTCTACTTGGATGAGGTCAAACTACCTACCCATAAGAATTTCCTAGCCAGTGAATCCAAATCCTTTACAAACCCAATTGGAGCCACCTATAACATGCATCTATATATAGGAAGAGCCTGCACCACAGACTTAAGCAGCTGAACATGACTAGCAAAAGATAACCATCAATGAGTCCAATGATTAGCCTTCACATGAAACTTGTCCAAAATAATCTGCCAAGATTCCCTGGGAAGTCTTCTAGTAGAGATAGGAATACCAAGGTAGGTGAAAGGGATGGAACCAATCTAGAACCTCATGATATGAGAAATCCTTTGTTGAATAATCCCTAGAGTATTAAAGAAGAAAATAGAGGATTTGTCTTCATTAATCCTTTGACCAGAAGTATCAAGGTAGATATCCAAGACCTTGCACAAATTTGAAGCTTCTCTGATCTTGGCCAGACCCATTAAAGTTGTATCATCCACAAACTGCAGGTGAGATTGAGGAGGCAAACCATTTCCCCACCTCCATCCCTGGATAAAACCCAACTCCACATTACATTTCACCAGTCTACCCAGACCTTCCGCAAGGAGAATAAATAAATAAGGAGAAAGAGGATCCCCTTGACGAAGGCCCCTAGAAGCACTAAAAAGAGAGGAGGGCTCACCATTAATCAGAACCGAGAATGAAGTGGAGGTAACACAACACATAACCCACTGGATCCACTCCTCAGCAAAACCAAAAGCATAAAGAATTTTTCGCAAAAAGGACCACCTCACTCTATTATAAGCCTTCACCATATCAAGCTTGATGAACATAGCCTTTTCTTTCAAGGATGCCATAGAGTGAATGGTCTCAGAAGAAATGACCACCCCATCCAGGATTTGTCGATTCTCCACAAAACCACTTTGTTCTTCAGAGATAAGCCTCCCAAGCCATCGCTTTAGCCTCTTAGCAATTAACTTGGAAATGATTTTATACACCACATTACAAAGAGAAATGGGACAAAATTGACTCAGACAATCCACCCCTTCAAATTTGGGAATGAGAGCAAGGAATGTAGAGTTTAAATCCCACAACATCTGCTTGTTTCTTAGAGACTCACAAACCACCTCCAATAGGTCCAACTTAATGATATCCCAAAATTTTGTATAAAATTCAACCGAGAAACCATCAGGACTCGGGACCTTCCCTTTCTTCATTTGGAAAACAATAGCCTCAATTTCCTCTAGTGGATGTTACTTAAAAGATGCTCATTCATCTCCCTGGTTACCAAAGAGGGTATACAAGAAAGAACTTGGTTCTCTTCCGCCGAGCCCTCCTGAGAGTCCTAATGAAACAAAGAAGCAAAGAATTGTGAAGCTTCTCTAGACATATCTTGTAAAGAAGATAAAATCTCACCCATGTCATTCACCAAAACCGGTAAAGAGTTACCATGCCTCCTAGCCTTCACTGAATTGAAGAAGAAGGCAATGTTTCAATAAAATGAATTATTTAATTAAAAGAGGGACTATAAGATTAATTAAACAAAATGATTTATTTAACTAATAGGAGATGATGACTTAATCAGATAAAATTGATTTATTTAATTAAGAGATGAAATGTGATGAATTTAATTAAATAAAGATTATTTAATTAAATGACTAGCAAAGGAGATGATTTAGGATGAATTGGTGTTAGTAATCAGGATTAGGTGCACAGGATCAATCTGTATATTTTTTGTGTCTACAACTGTAACATAAAAAGAGATGCTTGTTGTAGTAAATGCTATTAATAAATTCAGGCACTATATTACTGGCTATTCAATCTTTGTCCATACATACCATACAACAATCAAGTATTTGATGAACAAGCCAGTATTTGCAGGTAGATTGGTGAGATGGCTACTTCTTTTACAGGAATTTGACATTACCATAGTAGAAAAACCTAGTAAAGAAAATGTAGTGGCAGATTTCCTATCAAGATTGCCAACACAGTCAACTAAAGGAGTGGTGAATGATTCATTCCCATATGAACACTTATTTTCTCTAAAGTACAGGTAACTTGGTATGTAGATATTGTCAACTATTTGGTTATAGGGCAGATCCCACCACACTTTTCTCCAAGACAGTTGGTTCACAAATGTTTCTTATACTCCTGGGTATCTGGTTATCTATTTTATATTGGCCCTGATAACATCATGAGAAGGTGTATTAGGGAGGATGAGATATTTGATAGCATGAAGGAATGCCATGATGAGCCATGTGAAGGTCATTTTGCAGCAAAAATAACAACCTTTAAGATCCTCACAACTGGCTATTATTGGCCAACTTTCCATAAACATTCAGTTTAATACATACAAATTTATGATAGGTGTCAAAGGATGGGAAGACCAACAAAGAGTGATCATATGCCCTTACAACCTCAGTTGACATTGACACCTTTCAAAAAATTGGGTTTAGACTTCATTGGACCGATCTCACCTACATCCAACAACAAGGAATACATCCTTGTTTTCACTGATTACTTGACTAAATGGGTGGAAGTAAAGGCCTTGCAATTTGCTAGAGATGGTAATGTGGCTAAGTTCTTATATGAAGATATGTTTACTAGGTATGGAGTACCTAGAGAAATAGTCATTAATTAAGGCCCACAATTTACTTCTAATCTAATCACCAAGCTGGTTGAAGAATATCAAATTAGACACAAGAAATCAACACCCTACCACCCTCAGGCTATTGGCCAAATGGAAGTCACTAATAGGGAGATTGAAAGTATTCTCACCAAGATAACACAACTGAATAGGAAAGATTGGGTTGCAAGGTTTCCTAAAGCAGTATGGGCTTACAAAACAACATGGAAAACCACCACTGGATTCACACCTTATGAGTTAGTCTATGGTAAGACAGCAGTACTTCCTATTGAATTTGAATATAAAATACTAAGGACAACAGTAGAACTAGAAATGGATTTAATAGAAGCTTAGAAGGAAAGGTTGCATACTTTAAATGGATTGGATGAGATACGAATGGAAGCAATTCATCACACAGAGGTAGTTCAACAACAAAGAATAAAGTGGCATGATCAGTACATCAAAACTAAGGAGTTCACTATGGGGGACTGGGCAATGCTATATGATTCACGATATAAGGACTCCAAAGGAAAATTCCAGTCCAGATGGTTAGGCCCCTATGAAATTAGTCAAGTTTATCCTAATGGGGCAGTCCAGTTACACACCATTGATGTAGTCTAATTTTCACTTCTAGTAAATGGCCATAGACTGAAGTTATATAAGAATCCATTGCAGAAGGATGATTTCATTTTCACTGTTTCAACAATATGATGCTCACAGTGAACCGAATATAGAATCTGAAACACAGAGTGATACTTCAGTAACACATGATCTACTAAGCACTTCTGGTGACCTAGAGATTGAGCTACACAACTCAATCCCTGAGCTCAATCGGGATTAATTTCTCATTTTTTTTCTCACAAGCACACACTGCACGTTATAATAATGTTCATAATATCTTCAGAGGGACCTATTTCTCAATATTCACAAAGGTTCTTGATGTCGTAGGGACCTATAGCTTAATCATATCAACGTCTAGAACGGGCCCTGGCACTACAGGTACTCATAGCATCGTTTGGGGGCCAAAAAGAAAATTCAAATTAGTTGGCGCCATATTTACTGCCAGTTCATACACATTCATTTCCCCATATTCCCATGTAATATCCATCATATCACAATAAGTACTTATGACATAATTCTTTTTCTGCCTGCTTGCATTTCAAATACTCGAGCCATCAAATCACCAACTCATATCTGTACTACTCATCCCATCATTTGCACTCACCACCCACTATACATTACCTTGCAGTTATTATCTATCACATTGAATCAATGAACATATATATTCTTTCCAGTTTCCACGCACAATGGATGTTTATTTCTATAAGGCAGTACTTTAGGCACGCTATCATGATTACTCTAATCTTCTTTAAACTTTCATTACATTTTTCATATTACCCCATGCATGTGAACTATTATATCACTAATTACCATCATTTTATATTTAAACCACCTCCAAATCATAAACGTGAAGTGAGGTCACTTCACCAATTAAGTTGGTGGGAGGGTACGACCTAGTTAGTCTTTTCATTAGTCTTTTCCATATCTACCACCTAAATTAAAATCAACGGATAGAAATGACATGCAAAAACCTATCTATGAGCTCGAATTAAGTTGGTATTAAGAAGGGAAATTTTCAGTATGGTATGCCAATAAAGATATATGAGAGAACGAAAGGAAAGTGAAAGGTTTTGAAGGTGGTGGGAAATATTGAGTTAAATTTCAAAGCAAGGTTGAGTGAATTGAAGTAGAGAAGTGAGCTGAAATGGGAGGAGATGTCATAAGAAGGGAGTCAACGACTCATCAACAAATTCTAGAGGAAGTGGCAGTCCTACCCATTTTTACAAGGGTTGGTTGGCTCGACTACTTCTTGAAGTTAACAGAATTTAGTGATGACATGAAAAGAAGGTTTGCATCTACTCTTCAATATGATGAAACTATAGTAAAGGGACTTTCAGTAGATGCATCCAAGACTGCCATTGCACAGGTCGCTAGGTTACCAAGAAAAGGGGTGGAATTCCTAGCACGAGTCGACACAGTTGCAGCCAAGGAAGAATTTTCCATATGAGGAGAGGGATTAGACTCCTCATCACAAGGTACCAAGAGACTGTCTCTCCCCTGGTTGTGGGAAAAGTGTGCCTCTTACATTATTAGATACATCACCCGTGATGGTAGGTAGAACCTTTTGTATATAGTTCATTTCAAATTACTTAGTCATCTTTGGCATAATATGTTAATGAATGTACCAAAAAATTTGTACAATTTATTGAAATGGATGGCCTCAGAATACCAAAGAAAACAAAGTGATACCTCTTTATCTCATCACTTTTTAATTACTTTGTTGATAAAGAGGAGTTTAAGGTTTCAATACACACAAGTGAGGTGGGAAGCTTTCAAGAAAGATGAGTGCATAGATACTAATAGTTTGTTGGATGTACCCATAGTAACTGAGGATGAAGAACCCAAAAATGACCCCCAAAATGAGTCTGAAGAGGAAAAACCTCATGTATCACCTATGGCTTTGCCTACCCATAGCCAAGGTGAGCATGAGGAACCTGAAGAACTAAAATCTAGGCCACCTATAATAGAGGAATTGCCTTCTTCTTCAAGGTCACATAAATCTACGAGTCGGAGAGGTAGTGCATCCACCTCTTCTACATGCTCTAAATCAAAAGGAAAGAAGGAAACTGCAAAGAAAATTAGGGATACACAAAAGAAAAGAGAGGATGATACAAAGCAGAAGAAGGAGGATGTTTTGAAGTAGAAGAAGAGTGTTCAAAAGGAAAAGAAGAAAATTGAAAAAAGAAATACTCACACCTAGATGCTCTGGTTGATTGAGGAAACAAGGGGCCACAAAGGAAAATATAGGGGAACCTGAAGGAAAGGAGATGAGTAAGGAACAACCTCGGGAAGGACAACATCAACAAGAACAACGTCAGGAAAATGTTATGATTGTAGAAATTGGCTTTGAAATAAAAGGGGATGCTCCTGGTAATGTGAATATACCAGCAAAAAGGAGAAGATATGTGGTGACAACTTCTGATTCTGAATCAGATTTACTGCCAAGAAGTTACAAACAAAAATTCTAGATAGCCTTATTCATGGAGATTATGAAGAAGGCAATGAGCAGTTTGAAGATATAGAGGAGGTTTACATTGCAGAAAGAGATGTAAGGAAATAACTCCAAGAGGCACTGGATAGGATTAAGCACCTGGAAGAGTTAGTGCAAAATTATGAGCAAAAGGATAAGGAAAGAGAAGCAAAAATTTAGGAGATGGAGGAGAAATTGCAATTGTATGATCATGGTACTAAGGTAGATTTTTTGGCATAGTTGGTTGTTACCAAGACAAGGGACAAAGAACTAGCAATGCTAGATGAGAAACCCCCTCCTCTCAAAACTCTTGATTACCACACAACCTTCTCACTTGGCTACCAATTGTGGAAAGTGACTAATGAACTTGCATTGGGAAAGGAGAAATGGAAGAAAGAAAAGGAAGAATATGAAAGGGAATTGGAAAAGAGAGATATGGAATTGAACAGATCAGTAGTTCGGTTGGAGAAATTAGCAGATAAGGCTGCACAAACTGCTAGATGTAGACCTCCACCGAGAACATGTGCACTATTTTTACAGGAAAGGTTTCTATGCTTTCAGTTTAGTAGATTAGTTAGCAAACAATCTATTGGTATGAGTATGGAATCTAAATTTCTAAATCTTTCGTTGAATCCACACCTGAAGAAAATGATCATTTGTGTGAGTTTTATATGCACAACTATGTAATACCTGATGAGACAAAATGGAATGAGAGACCTTCAGATCATAGCACTTTCCTCCTATTATAGAAATGAGCAACTTAGAGGAGAGATCATGGAGGAGTATGAGGAGAAAGATAAATTCATTGCACTTCCAATAAGAAGAGAGGCTAAGGACCCAGATGCAGTCCTTGATGAATGGCTAAAACTTCTTAAACATAAGGGTGTGGGTAAGAAAATCATGAAACTCAGGGAGGAAGACTATGAGAGAATGCGGATGCTAGCTGTAGGTATTGGACAACAATGTTACAATCATGTACAAAATAGATGGAATAGTGTAACATCTGAATTGCAGAAGAAAGAACCACATTTTGTGTATAATTTCATTGCTATGTTTCAGAGGGTACACAAATATATAGAAATTGGTGTCAACAAAGGAGTTTATTGGGTACCGCTCACCTTCCATCCACCTATTCTCGTCTATCTAGTCCACAATTGGATTGTGGAAAAAGGTGATGAATGTGAGAAAACAAGAATTATTAGGATGAGGTAGCTTTCAGAATATCAAGGGTTATATTTGAAACAGATTCAGGGGGTTAACACAGTTATGGACCTGAGACAAATTGCTTTGCAATACAATCAATATCCCTAGTGTTTTGCTTGGGGACAAGCAAAAGGCTAGTTAGGGGGAGATGATAGGTCCAGATAATAGCTTATTTTCTATTGTTTTTATACATATTTTGAGATACTTTTAGATAAACTTTCCAGATAATGCTCCTACATTATACTATCCTTTCATATCTATTATGCAGACTTGAACCTTAAATATAATGATGGAATTATAATTATAATTATAATATATTAGTATTGTATGATTTATATGAAGATATGTATGGAATGTTGATGGAATGCTATGCTTTGATTATGATAGTTATCCTTGTGTACATGCTTTGCAAAATTAACTTGTTTGCAGCTAAAGAAGAACTATGGCATGTAGTAGTTGTGGGATGAACCCATAGCAAAAGGAATGTTGGACACCAAAATAGGGGAAGCTCCAAGTTAAGCTGAATGTGATGGTTTTTGATTAAAGGCACTTGATAAAGGTTGAACATGCGTTATTGTAACCAATTAATAAACGCTAAAGAAGAGGTCTCGTTCACTTATGGGATTTTGACAAATGGTTGTATGTTTACATGCAATTCTATTTTGACAAATTTTTAGTCCTATTAGGATTCCTTTCCTTTTCAGTTATAGGTTAAATAAATCAGTCTTAACTCTATGCTCTAAATACCTATGAGTGGAGTTAATGATTTCAGTTAAGTTGTTGCTTTGAATAAGATTCCCTCAAGCTTGTATATAGCTGTTGGTTGAATCTGTAGAATAGTTAGTTGGTTTTTCATTTTTATATTATCAGTTACTTTCAGTTTCAAAACATGAGGAATATTCAAAATGATTGAGTACAATCTGTGGAAAGATCTTTTGTAACCATTTATGATATGTAATGAATGGAGTTAATTTCATGGGATGTGTGAAATCTGTTAGCTAGATCTGGGTTTAGTTAAAGTGAGAATAGTAACTTGAGCATGCCACTCAAGGTATTGTTCCTCACTTCATTTTCTAGTTATTTATTTTTGTTTAATAGTTGTTATTAGTTTATCATTATCTCATGAATCATATGCAAGTTAATTAGAATCTCATATCTTGCTTACTATTAATGAATGCTTCCGACTATGTATGTAATGGTTAACTTGTAGTACTCTGGGGGTTAATTTAGTTGATTCATTATTTTTTATTAGTTTTGCGTTATTACAACATCATTTCAGTAGTCATAGTTCAGTTACAGTCTAAGTTGTAGGTACCTATATCCACTAGTTCTGGTTTTGTCTTTTACTATTTTGTAATTTTGTGAGTTTCCAACAAGTAGAATAACTTGAGTAGGGTAGCTTAAGTAGTTTGAGTCCTTGAAGGCATATATAATGTTGGACCATCACAAGCTTACAAACCTTGGGTTGACAATTTAATGTAGTCTTGAGCAATGTTGAGTGGATTATTTAGTTAGTTAAACCTATGAATTGTGTAGGTTCTACCAAGTTTACAATACATTAGCTTTGACTCTACACCCACCAGGAGAGCAACGGTTATAGACAAGAGTGAGACCAACTCTAGACATAGTTGGATGTTGGGATAGCTCACAGACAACAGGTTGACCTTCAACTAGCCTAGGAGACTGTGAGGAGACAATAGCTTGAGGCTGACATAAACATAGGGAGAGGTGATTCATCTCACACGATACACTCAACTAGTGATCAAGGCCACTTATTATTAGACTATGTTCCATAAGCTCGGGGTATACTTTTGTATATAGACCCTTTTAGTACCCATATTTTGTGTTGGAGATTTGCTAGATTGTTGATTTTTTTTTATGTTGTCATTGATTTCAACCGAGCTAGTATGTGGAGATTGTTGGAGTTGTTGAAGAGTTATGGGTCAACCCCTAGTGTGGATTTGTTTTGGTTTGGTGTCACATTGATGTCAACCTCCAGTATGGTCAAGAATATTTTTGCAGCGTTGTCATTGTTGTCAACAGTGAGTTTGTTGCACTATGTTTCCTTTAGTGTTGTCACTAATGTCAACCTCTAGTGTGGTGTCAAGAAAGTATTATAGATGGAGATATTTTTGGTATTGAAAATGGGAGATTGTTTCAATCTATAATTTTATCATGATGGAATGTGTTTGTGGTGTTGTTGATGCAACTGGTTCACTTGGTTTCCAATTGCTTTTGAGAAAATTTAAATAAGAGTGTGTAGTGTGATAGAGGTGTGTTCGGTGTTGTGCTCCACATTTCTTCATGGTTGAAGATATGCTTGTGTGGTTTGGATGTGATGATCATAGGTGTTTATAGGTGATATATATTGATTTTTAGGTTCTAGATCATGCAGAAGTGGAAGTTGTGTTTGATAGTGTGTTGCCTATGTAGAAGGTTGTCTAGGAGAAATGAGATTGCTCTGCATTTCTCTATAGTGAGGTTTCTTGTCTTGTGGATTTGAGAACGTGTTAATATTGTTTGTATCTACCTTTCCTTGTAATTTTGTGTGTTTGATTGTTCTACAAGGTTGGTTAGTGAGTTGTATGCATGTGGCAGTGTTGTTGGTTGCACAGGATGATGGTGTTCTCAATTGCAAGTGATTGTGACAGTGTTGTAGAATATTTTGATGATGTTGGAATATTTTGGGATGTTGTGTGGATGCTATGAAGTGTTTCTTTGTAGTTCGCATTTTTTTTTTGGACTTAGAGAGGCATGTATGCGGTCGATTATTAGTGTTAGTGCAAGTTTGGTTGGTCACCTGGGTGCTAGCATTATTGCAGAGAATTTTTGTTGTTAGTGGAAGCGTGGTGAAGCGTGTCGGTGTAGATTTGGGTCGTAGTTAACCATTTTTGTGGTATGCCTTCACTTCTTTCCACCGCGGAAGTGTTTTGTGTTGACCTCTTTAGTGGTTGCATGTTTGATGTGCATACATTTCATTGTGGCCAACATGGAGAAGGTTTTTGAGGTTATGAAGGATATATAACCAAGGTTAATTGTTGGAGATGAGTGTGGTAAAGTGTGGTGTGAGAAATATGTGAATGTGATCAAGTTTGGTGATCTGAGTGTGAGCCTAAATGCCTAAAGCTACCAGATTCAGTTAGCGGAAGGTGTTTACATTTTTAGTGTGCTTGAAGTTGTTGGAGGTAGTGAGCAAAAGGTTGCAGATGGTGTAGAGTTGCAGTGGTGGATTTTCATGTTTCTCTAAGATAGTGAATCTCTTTGTAATATCCTTCATATATCTTCTTTCTTTTGGATAATGAGCCCTTGGTAGTGAGCCACCCGACAATGATCCTTTTTTTCTTTTTTGGGTAGTGAGCCCTTCCGATAGTGAGCCTATTATATTTGGTGTTGTTGTTCATATATATGTGAGCTAATCCTCACCATGGTTTTTTACTTGCTTATGGTTTTCCACATAAATCTAGTGTTCTCTTGTGTATGGTGTTGAGTGTTTTTATGTTTCATATGTTTATATTTTGCTAATGCTTAATAAGGGTTTAAAGATTGATAAGAGTTTGAAAGTTAATGATGGATTGAATATTTTAATATGCAACTAATTCACCCCCCACTCTCAGTTGTCCTATGTGCCTAACAATTTGTATCAGAGCTGAGGTTTATTGGAAGAAGCTTAACCACTTGAGGTAGATTTGATGGCGCATAAGAAGGGTGTTAAAGCTCCTATGTTTGATGAAATGAATTATGCTTATTGGAAATCTAGGATGGAAGCCTTTCTTCTCTCTCTTTTGATTGGAGTCTAGAAGTCAGTTCAAACTGGATATACTATGTCTGCTAATGGTCTGACAAGTGATGATGAGGTCAAGGATCATGAGAATAATGGAAAAGCAAGGAACGCTATCCTAAGTGGTCTTTCTGATTTTGAACTTGGAAAAGTGATAAGTCTCAAAATTGTTAAAGAGGTCTGGGTGAAGTTGCAAAGAATTTATGAAGGAGAAGATAAGGTCAAGCAAGCAACGATGCAAAATTTCAAAGCCAAATTTGAAAACCTAAGGATTTCAGAAGATGAAGACATTACAGCCTACATGCTCAAAGTGGATGAAGTTGTTAATGCCATCAATGGTCTTGGTGGTAAGCTGGAAGAAAGTGAAGTTGTAAAAAGGTATTGAAAACTCTTCCTAGATCTTATAGTTCTAAAGTTTCTACTATTGAGGAAGCTCAAAATTTAAATCAATATTCTAGAGATCAGATGTGTGGTGCTTTAATTTCTTATGAATTAAGAGAGTTTGGTGAGGATGCTACAAAGAAAGAAACTTCCTTTAAAGTCAGCAAGGCAGAGAAGGGTGATGAATCAGATCCTGATGATCTTGATGAGGTGGAAGAAAATTTTGTGAGGAGATTGAAAAAGGGGACTGACAAATACAGAGGTAAGTTACCCTTTAATTGTTTCAATTATGGAAAGATAGGTCATTATGCTTCTAAATTTCCAATCAAAGTTGCAAATGATAAACATAGGGATCATAAAGGTAAATATGTCAAGAAGAGTTATTATGCTGGAAAAGACAATGGTGTATCTGATGATGAGGAATTAGATTATCCTAATGAGGATAGTAATAAATGCTTGTTCATGGTTCTAAAAGTTAGAAATAATTCTACTAATCCTAAAATATGTGTGAAGGAAAGTGATTCGGAAATAGGTCACAAGGTTGAAGGAACTATGTTGATTGCTTTTCATGCAAGAGGAGAGAATATACCGGATAACTGATAGTGGGTGCTCAAATCATATGACAGGTGACAAGAGTAAGTTTGTTAAACTTCAGAAGAATAATGGTGGTCTTGCTAAGTTTGGTGATGATACATCTACTAAGATATGTAGAAAAGGTTCAAATAGTTTTGATAGAAAGCATAAAACAAATGATGTTCTTTATGTCAAGGGTCTTTGGCATAATCTTCTCAGTGTAGGACAAATATGTAGCAGAAGATACAATTTGGTGTTTCAGGATAATGGTTGTGAAATCAGAAAAGAAAGCTCCATAAGTTCAGTTGTTGCAGGAACAAGGACAAAAGGAAATGTTTATCAACTCAAAGGTGATGGTTTTAAGTGATTTATGTCTCAAATCAATGAAAGTTGGCTATGACATAAAATAATGAGTCACATTAACTTTGATAGCCTAGTGAAGATCAGTTCTATTAATGATGTGAGAGATATGCCAAAGATTGCAAAGCCTATCAATGCAATCTACAAAGAGTGTCAGTATATTCTACCTCGGTACCTTTGGAGTTGGTGCATACAAACCTATGTGGACCTACCAGAATAAGATGCTCTCATGGTGATAGGTATTTTATGTAGTATGACAGAGGTGGTGAGTTCACCTCCAATGAGTTTAATAGTTTTTGTGAAGATCATGGAATAAAGAGATAATTATCAACTCCTAGGTCTCCTCAGTAGAATGGAGTTGTGGAGAGGAAGAATAGGACAATTTAGGAAGCAGCAAGAACATGATGAAGGAAGCAAATCTATCAGATGTCTACTCGAGAGAATCAATTCATACTGTAGTGTACATACTTAACAGAGGCATATCTTATGAGTTATGGTATGGAAAACCTCCTACTGTGAAATATTTCATATTGTTTGGAATAAAATTCTATATCAGAAGAGATGAAGAAAACTTTGGAAAGTTTGATACAAGATCTGATGAAGGAATCTTCATTGGATATTCTACAAAGAGCGAGGCATACATATGCTATAACAAAATGTTGAATAATATAGTTGAAAGTGCAAGTGTCAAAGTGGATGAAGAACCACATTAGAGTTCTGTGTTGATAGAAGGATATGAATCTAATGAATCCCCTTGTAGTGACGAAGAAAAAGATGAAGAGAAAGAAAAAAATGAGAGTTGAAGAGGAAAAAGCTCCAGAAAAGATCCCTAAGACTCCTAAGTATGTGCAAAAGAATCATTATGAAGATTAAATCATTGGAGATAAAAGAAAATGTGTGTTGACAAGGAGAAAAACTGTTATGACAGAGGAACAGGTAAAATTTTGTTTACTTTCAAGAGTAGAACCGAAGACAATAACTAAAGCATGAAAGGATGAGAACTGGATCAATTTTATGGAAGAAGAGTTGAGACAGGTTGAGAAGAATCAAACTTGGGAATTATTCTTAAGATCAGAAAACAAGAATGTGATAGGAACTAAATGGGTTTTCAGGAACAAATTGAATAAGGATGGAAAAGTTAGAAACAAGACTAGACTTGTGTGTAAGGGCTACTCACAAGTGGAAGGAATAGATTTTGAAGAGACTTTTTCCCCGATGGAAAGAATGGAAGCCATTAGAATGTTTTTGGCTTTTGCAACACATAAAGACTTCAGGTGTATCAAATGGATGTCAAGTCTACATTTCTAAATGGTGAGTTAGAAGAAGAGGTTTGCATTGAACAACCAGAAGGTTTTTCATTGTTAGAAGATGCTGATATGGTTTGCAGGTCGAAGAAAGCATTGTATGGAATCAAACAACCTCCCAAAGCTTGGTATGCAAGATTGGATAGATACTTGTTGCAACAAGGATTCAAAAAGGGTATTGCAAATAACAACCTTTACTTCAAGGTTGAATGAGATCAAATCCTAATTGTGGTTGTGTATGTTGATGACATAATATTTAGAGGAAATGAAGGTATGTTTAAGAGATTTGTAGAGAAGATGCAAAAATAGTTTGAGATTTCAATGTTTGGGGAGATGAATTTCTTCCTTGGGTTACAAATATGTCAATCAGAAAAGGCATTTTCATTTCACAGTCAAAGTATGTCAAGGAAATGTTGAAGAAGTTTGGAATGGAGGATTCTAAATCAGTGGGTACTCCCATGGTTACTAGTTGCAAGTTGAGCAAAAATGATGAATCTCCTAAGACAAATCAAAGCAAGTATAGATCGATGATTGGTGGGTTGCTATATCTTACTACTACTAGATCGGATATCATGCATGCAATTTTTCTTGTGGAAAGATTTCAAGAAGATCCAAGAGAATCACATGTGGCAACAGTTAAAAGGATATTTAGATACTTGAAGGGCACTTTATATTTTTGTCTATGGTATTCTAGGGGTACTGATTTCTCCTTGAGTGCTCATACAGATACAGATTGTACAGGTTGTGCAAATGATTAAAGAAGTACAAGTGGAGGTGCTTTCTTTCTTGGAAGTAGGTTGGTTTTTGGTTGAGTAAGAAGTAGGATTCAATGTCATTATATACTATAGAGGTAGAATATATTGTAGACTTTGAAGGATATCAGAGTGTCATATGGTGAACCTATTTCTATCTTGTGTGATAATACGCGTGCTATCAATATTTTAAAAAACCCAGTAATGCATTCAAGGATAAAGCATATATTTATCTGGTATCACTTTCTAATAGAGAAAGTTGCGGAGAATGAAGTGAAGCTAGAATATGTGCCTAAAAAAGATCAAGTTGCAGATATTTTCACAAAGTCTCTTCCAAAAGATGCATTTGAGTATCTATGGCAGAAGTTAGAGTTTATTGCCCCTCCTTTCAATTAGATGCATAAGAGTGTGCACCTGTTTGGGGAACATTTCAAGATACATTTTTGGTCCTGGAATAATGAAGGTTATTTCTCAAGGGGAGCAGGTAGTAGTATTTTTATTGGTACAGTCAGGTGGAGCATATCTTGTGCCCCTAAGGAGGAGAGAGAACAATAGAGAGAAAGTTGTGGAGAGAGTGCAAAAGTGTGAGAGAAAGTAGTGTGTTGGTGTTGCCTAAAATAAAGCTTTCGGGTGATGACAAAGGGAGAGATTGTTGCCATTTTCCATTGATGTCAAAGGGGGGAGATAAAGTTCAAAAAATTCCTCAAGAAAGGAGAAAAATAAAGGAAAGGAAAGAGAGAGTGAAGTTTGAGAAAGTGGTAGAAGTGTAAGGAATGTTCCAGTTAGGGGAGAGTTTGAAGTAAGGGGGAGATTTGTTTGAGTGTTGGAGTTGTAGGGTTGCCTCTGCTAATTGATGATTTTTTAGAGTTGGTGTTGCCATCAGTGAAAAAGGGGGAGATTGTTGGATATTTTCTGGTGTTGCCATTGATGTCAACCCCTAGCATGTGGAGATTTTTGCAGATGTTGAAGATTTATGGTTCAACCCCTAGCATGGATGTGTTGCGGTTTGATGTCACATCGATGTCAACCTCTAGTATGGTCAGGAAGATTGTTGCAGTGTTGTCATTGTTGTCAGCAGTGATTGTGTTGCACTATGTTTCCTTTAGTGTTGTCATTGTTGTCAGCAGTGATTGTGTTGCACTATGTTTCCTTTAGTGTTGTCACTGATGTCATCCTCTAGTATGGTGTTGAGCAAGTATTGTAGATGGAGAGATTGTTGGTATTGCAAATGGGGATATTTTTACAATCTCTAGTGTGATCATGATGGAAAATGTTTGTGGTGTTGTTGATGCAGCTGGTTCACTTGGTTTCCAAGTGCTTTTGAGAAAATTTGAATGAGAGTGTGTGGTGTGACAAAGGTGTGTTCAATGTTGTGCTTTGCATTTCTTCATGGTTGAAGATATGCTTGTGTTATTTGGATGTGATGTTCAGATGTGTTCAGAGGAGCTATATCCAAAGTTTCTGGTTTTGGATCATTTGGAAGTGGAAGTTGAGTTTGACAATGTGTTTCCTATGTAGAAGATTGTTTCAGAGAAATGAGATTGCTCTGGATTGCTTCACAATGAGATTTCATGTCTTGCGGATTTGGAAATGTGCTAATATTGTTTGTATCTATCTTCCCTTGGAGTTTAGTGTGTTCGAGTGTTTTGCAAGGTTGGTTAGTGAGTTGTATGTTTGTGGTAATGTTGATGGTTGTGCAGGATGATGGTGTTCTCAGTTGTAGGTAGTTGTGGCAATGTTGTAGAATATTCTGATGATGTTGGAATATTCTAGGATGTTGTGTGGATACTGTGAAGTGTTTCTTTGTGGTCTGCATGTTATTTTTGGACCTAGAGAGGCATATATGTGGTTGCTTGTTAGTGTTAGTGTAGGTTTGGCCAACTTGAATGCTAGTGCTAATTATGAAGATTGTTTGTTATTTGTGGAAGCATGGTGAAGCATATCAGTGTAGATTTGGGTCCTAGTTAACCCTTTGTGTGGTTTTCCTTCACTTTTTTCCACCATGAAAGTGTTTGGTGCTAACCTATTTAGTGGTTACAAGTTTGAGGTGCATACGTTTCATTGTGGTCGACATGGAGAAGGTTTTTGAGGTTGTGGAGGATATATAAGCAAGGTTAACTGTTGGAGATGAGTGTGGTAAAGTGTGGTGATTTGAATGCGAGCTTAAATGCCTAAGGCTATCGAATGCAATGAGCAGAAGGTGTCTACAATTTCAATGTGCTTGAAGTTGTTGGAGGCAATGAGCCAAAGGTTTTGGAGGGTGTAAAGTTGCAGTGGTGGATTTTCCTATTGCTCTGAGATAGTGAATCTCTCTGTAACAGTCTTCTTCTTTCTTCTTTATTTTGGGTGGTGAGTTCTTCCAGTAGTGAGCCTATTGTATTTGGTGTTGTTGTTCATATATATGTGAGCTAATCCTCATCGTGATTTTTCTCCGCTTAGGGTTTTCCACGTAAATCCAGTGTTCTCTTACGTATGGTGTTGAGTGTGTTTATGTTTAATATGTTTATATTTTTTTGATGCTTAATAAGGGTCTAAATATTGATAAGGGTTTGAAAGTTAATGAGAAATTGAATGTTTTAATGTACAATTGATTCACCCCCCCCCCCTCTCAGTTGTCTTGTGTGTCTAACAATTTTGATGCATATTCATTCATTGGCTATTGAGAGCCTCACATATATATTTTTATGTATATCACACATTTGATGTATCATGATAGATCTGTTTTTGATATATATGAGATGAGCAATTTTTTATGCAACCATCACATGGTGTTTATGTTTGCTTTGATCTTATGTATTGATTTATGGATGCATTATTTTATGATTATGGATGTATGTGTTATTATGATGCTCATGATTTGATATGCATGTTGCTAATGATCTATGGATGCAGGATGGATGCATGTTATTTTTGTTATTGTCATGATACTTTAGATAGAAATGTTAGTAAAGATAGAAGAATGAGATAGAATGAGAATAGAATGATGTGATAGAATAGGATGATAATGTTGATCAAAATACCAATAAACCTATGATTATTCCAAGATTTTATTGGATGTGTGATGAGATAGGATAGGTGATTTTGTTTTTGCTTTTGTAATTATGCTTAGTTTCACCATAGCAATCCTTATTTGATGTAGCAAATAGGCACGATGCACCAAGTTATGAAGAACTAGTGTGGCATTGTATCTAATGCATGGACTTTGACTTTGCAAATAGATAGGAATATCCTTGTTCGTACCTAACATACGAAAACCTTGTTTGATCATGTGAAAGAATAAATCCCCCGAGGTAAGAAGACTAATACACAAAAGGTATGAAGAACTTGATATGCATTAGACATTGTATTACTTGAAACTATCCCTACAAACAAGGCAAGTATCTGTTGAGGTTGTAATACAATAACATCCAACAAGCACAACAAACGAAAGCAATACTCAATGCCCCATTCCTTTCTCTCTTCATCATGTTTAGATATCCTTGAGATATCATCGAAATGGAACAATAAGATAAATCAAAGAAAGATCAAAACGACAAAAATGTCAATGACATCATATCTCTTGCCAGAGAGTTGTTTTGGTTGATATCTGAAACAATGTCTATTGTAGGAAAGATCTATCTGTAAGAAATGATTGGGATGGTGATTGGTGTTAGATGTTTGATAGATCGTTGATATGAGGATTAAGCGACATGTTTAATAATGATCAAGATTCATGATTTTGCATTTAAAGTTTGTGTTTTGATGATTGTTATATTCATTTGTGTTTGTCTTATCAAAGGTGAGGGTGATGATCAGTTTATTATGGTTGATGGTTTATTGCGTTCGAAAAATGACACATGATAGGTGATTTTGTTTCTTTTTGCAAATATTTCAATGATTTTGACTTTTTCAAATATTTTGAGGTTGTTTTTGGTATTTGAAGTTTTTTGATTTGTTTTGGTGTTTTCAGATATTTGAATGTTTTTGACATTTTCAAATGTTTTGAGGTTGTTTTGAAGTTTTCAACATGTTTGGACCAAAAGAATAGGACCTAAGGGATAGACCTATGCCTCAAGGGCTCATCGGAGATGGCCTTGCCTACGTAACTACGTAGAGGCTTTGTAATTCGATTATTTGGACTTGGATATTAGTGCATGATGGCTAATGTTGTTTTTGGGATTTTGATGTTTTGAATTTTTATGGAATTTTGAGCTTTTTGGATGTTTTTAGATTTTGACATTTTTTTTGAATTTTGACATTTTTTTAATATTTTTGTATTTTTTCATTTTTTGGATGTTTTTGGATTTTGACATTTTTTTGAATGTTTTTAGATTTGTGAATGATACCTAGATCATGATGTCAATATCACATTGTGACATATAGGACATAGATCAAGACTTATTCAGAAGCAAGATGCAAGTACTTGCCCCTAGTGTCTAGCAATGTTTGGAACTCCATGAATGAATGCATAGATCAGGGTGATGGAATAAAGCATGATCATCGGGATAGTGCTAGATATAGGCTAGGGAAATGCATGGGATAAAAATAGGATCAACAGCTTAACAAAGCAAAAGCCAAGTTTTTCCCAATTCCACCATTAAAATATATCAAAATTCTAAGAATACCCTTTGGTTGCAAATATGACCAACACCCCTCTTAAGCTATAAAATTGACATTTTCATCATTTTCCAAAAAATTAGGCATGGTAACCTCGCCATTTTGAAAATTTCTAAAATTAATTAAATCTCTACATTACACAATCAAAATGCAAAATAAAAGGAGATGGAAGGATTCTACACTCCCTAATCATTTTCTTACAAACAAAATTGGAGAATAATGCTCAAACGAATTAAAAACAAGGAAAATACCTCAATGCCCTTCAAATTTTGAAATGTGAAATTTGTCAAGCATGCCAAACAAGGAGTGATGAAATCAAGTAGATACTATCCCTTCTCGATTCCTATCCCAATGGATCCAACCTTGTCAAATTTAGATAAGAATTGATCTCCCAATCAATAATTTTCAAATTGCTCAAACAAATATTTTCCCTCTCTATTTTCCCAATTTCACAACACAAAAATGAAATAGAATGCCTTTCTCCCTATTTACCCATTTCGCAACTCAATTAAAAAATTCATATTTCCAATTTGGAATTCAAAACTCCCTCAAATTCTCCCAAACCAATTTGACCAATTAAATCCATGTAAAAACAACATTTAACATATAATTTAACCATTAAATCCATTTAAGCATATTTATTTAAATTTATGGAAATAAAAATTCAAACTAGATGTCTAAATCAAATATAACTCGTAATTCCCAACCCATTGAATTTTGCAATTAAATTAAACAATAGATTAATTTTGTTTCTTCTTTCATTCTATTTTCCCTTTTCCTGAAACACAGAATATTTTAATAATAAATATCAAAATCATTTAAATTCCTCATATCTCATTTACGGGAAAATATGAAATTTAAACCATTAATTAAATAAGGCACTCACTAGCATTCATGACACATAGGGATTCCAAAATAATTCCTAAATCGGATTCAAGTTCACATAAGGTAAATATGACATACTGTACTCGATTCGAGTACGATCGAGGAATGGATACGAAGGGGCCCAATGTGACATCTTTGAATCAACCAACATTGGGGAATAACTTAGACCTGCGTAGTCAGGTGGAGAAATAAACCTGTACTTGTAATCATTCAAAGCACATTAAGGGCACCTGCTCAATGTATATATAGCCAAAACACAACATAATCATCCCAACGAGGTCCAATAGCATAAGAATAAAATGACATATATACATTCATCATATAAATCATTTAATAAATCATTCCTTTTGAACATCAATAATCAAGATCACATTTAACCACAACATAAATAATTCATACACTAAATTGAAGCAAACTAATATATCCAAGCATGTAAACGTGCAAAATGCCAACAATTGACATGTTGAGGAATCCCATCTCGAAAATTTTGTTGTTCATACACACCATTCAAAGCCATCAAATAATCACCATAACAATCACAAGGAAACAGTGAAGCTAAAAAACCGATCTCATATTAATAAGATACAAACAGGAGGGGCACTACACAATATTTCAACTAACCAACTTGTGATTTGTAGGTGCCACATGTGTATTCTATAGATCTCACTTTAGTGGAGGCTTCAGTAATGCATATTGTTCCTCTCTCTTTGCCTGTAAGGACCGTTGAGGCTAGCCCTCTAACCTCCCCTTGTTCTAAGCCCTTAGAGGATGATTTTTCATGGAAGGTTGTACAAAGAAAGAAGAGAGGTCTTCCAAAACATGTTTGTGCTTCCAAAACCCAAATCATGGGTGGTGTAGTTGACCATCCTTGGTTGTTGTGTTAGTTGTTTGGTTTAGTTGTTGTTGGTTTGTGTCAGCTTGGTTGTTGTATTGAGGTTGTTCGTCTTTTCAACCACATTCTTGTTATCTTGGTTTTTGGTTGGATGTCTCGTGTTGTAAAGGGTTTTAGGGTCCCTTCAAAACCTATTTTCCCATAATAAAAAACATACATTAATGTCCTACACAATCAATTAACCACAATGGCATATGGGACCAAACTTGTGAATTAGTCTTCATTAAGTTTGGATATGTTTAAACCCCATTTAATTTTCTTTTCAATTTTAGTTCTCATTAGCCTCATCCCTTAATTACATACATGAAAATCGAGACCAAAAAATACAATATTCATATCCAAAAGATAAACAAATTTATTTCCATGAAGAGACTTCCCATCTTAAAAAATGAAAAGGTCTAACATGATCTAAACTTTAAATTTACTATTTTCAAAAAATTAAGAACTATGTAAGAATCCCAATCGTTATTAACAATTCCTTATTGGTGATCCAATGAATGGGAGCCCCTCATCACTGGTAAAGTTCAAATCTTCCCAATGGCCAAAGGTTTTTTTGTTGCTAAGTTTGAAAATACCTTAGATAGAGACAAAATCTTGTGTGATAATTTCTTCAGCTGGGAGGAAAAATACCTTCTGATAATTAAACCTTGGCACTCTAACTTTAACCCAGCTTCTGAAACCTTCAATAAAATCCTGATTTGGGTCCGTTTGCCTAATCTCCCTCTTCACCTTTGGAATGACTCTCTCCTGGAGGAGGTTGGGGATGCCCTAGGTGATTTCTTACTTGTGGACAATGAATCTTCTGATCTTTATCACTCTACCTTTGCCCGAATACTTGTTGAAATTGATGTCTCAAAAGGACTGCCTGCTGAGGTTCTCTTAAAATGTTCTAAGCGGTCTTGGACTCAATCATTGGATTATGAGGGGGTCCCTTTTCGCTGTAGAAGATGCTTCAAAACTGGACATGCTGCTGCGCAATGAGGATTCGAGAAGAAGACAAAGACTACTACTTGGTGGAATGGCGCTTCTCAACAACATTACACGGTTGAGAAGAAATCTGATTAGCTAAGGAGCTTCTCTGAGGTGGTTTCTGATTCACAAGTTGTTGGGGCTTCTGATTCACAGGTTGCTGGGGTTTCGATTGTTGGGGTTTCTCCTTCCTCCGCTGGGGCTTCTGATTCACAGGTTGCTAGGGTTTCGACTGCTGAGGTTTCTCCTTCCTCCGCTGGGGGAGCTACCATGTTATCTTTACAATGCAGTCATGAGGACAACCCCATGTGTTTGACTGATGGCTTTCATCACCATGAAAATATTAAGATATGGCATAGTTTGGCTGCGCAGCTGGAAGAAGGATGGATTACAGTCAAGAGTAAAAAAGATAAATCTTCACGGCCTTCTTTCGACATGACTCTTCGCTCCCACAAGAAAAGTGTTAATTGTAAATCTTGATGAGTTTTGTTTGGGCGCTGGCTTTTTGTTGGCTGCAGGCTGTCCTTTCTGCAGCCTGGCTTTTCTTGTTGTAAAGGGTTATGGATCCCTTCAAAATCCGCTTATCCCCTAATATCAAAAACAATTCCTTATATTCAAAATTTAAGAAGCTTTTAAGCATATTAAGGAGATCATATTTCTCATATCACGTAAAATTTTAAAAAGAAAAATACTAAAGTTACATTGCTATTTTGAAAATGAAAACCTAAAATATTTTTATAGAATGAAAGCCATATGCAATTCACCTAATATGAAGCATGACAAATTATAAAAAACTATTTAAAATGTGCATTAAAATCAAAGAAGAGAACACCTTAACAAATGAAAATGAAGATGATATTTTCTTTGAGAACCACACAAAATTCATTTGTCGACTTTTCAATCCACAAGCAATCCTCAAAACAATCTTTCGCTAACAAAGAATTCACTGCGAAAGGACATTGCTATTGGTTTAAAATCCTTTGCCTTCTCTTTTTGACCATAAAATCCCTAGACCCCAAGTTTTCTTCCCATTTCATATTAAAAACAAATTATTTCAATTTTAAATATTTCGCAAGATGAGATATTTTCACTTGAGATATTTTCTTATTAACTTCTTTATTTTCAAATAACTAATGATTTATCCATTCCTAAACATGTATACATAAATTTATTTTCATTTCAAATAGATAATGAGTGATACCTTTTAGTTTATTCAGTTAATAATATTATTTCAATAAATCTATTTATTCTTTTAATATTTATTTTTTTAGTAATTTATTAAATTGCTCAATATTTAATTCACTAAAATATTTGAGGTTTCCTTGAAGGTGGTGGTGGGGAGAACGACACTCCTCTCCATTCAGTTGAAATGGATAAAGACATGTCTTGGACGATCGTCCAAAGAAGGAAGAGAGGTCTTCCTAAATCGGTTTCAAAGTCTCATCCCAAGGTGAAGGGGGAGAGGATTGATAGGAAAATGTTTAACTATTTGTTGTTGTTCCAATTGTTATTCCATGGTTTGTGGACTTGAAGTCCCTTGGTTTTGGTTCATTGCAACTTGGTTGTAGTTTGATTATGTAAAAAGTTTCAGGCCCCATTCAAACCTATTTTCCCCTCAATCAAAAACAATCTCTTTTCATCATATAATATTTAAATTATGTAAAACCTCTTTACTAAGCCATATCAAAATCTATAAACCCTTTTGACTCATACATAATAGACATTTTATAAACACTCTTACAAACATTTCCAAAACCAATTAAATGCAAATGCAATAGGAGCTAAATAAATGCACACAAAACAACCACACTTTATGGGTTTATTCATTACACGTGGATCCAAAATCAACACCAATTTGAATCATAGTTTCATAGTGTTACACAAGGACTCGTCTCAAAACTCAAATCAAGTGAATAAAAATACAAGCAAACTTATTTATCCAAGTTGATCATGTCTAATTAATCACCATTAGGAAACATGTACCTACACACTCAATTAAACATCAAACATATCTACACAACACAAGGGCAGTTAAAACAAAAAATATAAACAACCAATATGATAATAAGTTATAATGATTTGCTATTTATGGATTTGATTATGTGCAAGTTTTTTAACATCAACATTTCGGATCACACTCCGTGATCCATCATCAGGATAGATATCTTAAGGAGATGTGAAATGGTTAGTTGCAGACCAGTTTGTTTTAAAATAATTTATAAAACAATATCAAATATCCCCATCTACTGAAAAATCATCTATGACTAACATGATTCAAATTTTCAAATATACATAATCAATAATCAATAATCACAATGTTGAACCCTATATTATCATAATCATATAGTGAAAACAATGGAACAGGAACATTGCTAGAGTTCAAACATGTTAGATCACAATATTGGGATCCAAGATACATAGCCAATTAACTTGATGGCAATACAAAACATTATCCGTAATTATAATATTAGTATCAAAATCGAAACACATACCCCTATGGGCCTTGTAGGAATAGGATCGAGGTACTCTAACTTCCAAATGAATATATAATGGTAGTTTATAGGCTTTATAAGCAAATCATGGCCAAAATCAAAAATAGGTGGAGGAATGTTGAAAGGCTTTGGAAGCAACAACATTGGTGTTTAACTAAGATGTCGGCTCTCCCCCACTTATTTATGCTATACATTGATAAGCTAAAGGAGTGGATAAACAAAGTTGATAGAGGAAGCATTTAGCTTGTTTGATATATAGTAAAGTTACTATAGGACCATGACAAAAAAGCCTACATAGAAGCAAAAACAAAGTGGAAGACAAATATATTGATGGTCTAGTTAAGAACTAGCTCCAATCAACTTAGATACTAGACCAACAAATGAAAAGCACCTAAGTTGTGGGTGATGAAAATATGCTTATTTTGTAACAAGAGACTGATAGAGACTACAGCGCCGTATTATTGACTCTATAACCTATAGTGATCCATATCAAGTATGAAGACAACCTGACAATTTGAAGTGGCAAGCTAGACAAAACAACAAACTTTTTGATCAAGATCCAAAATAGAAAAATCCAACATCAAAATGGGTTTTGAAACTTGTTAACGCTAATTTGATAGTCCTATGTCTAGTGAATTTGTTCACACAAACCACTTTTGCTGCATCTCTTGGTCCAATAGACTGCTTGGTCTCATGAAGACTATTTCCATTTCATTTCAATCATGCCTGACCGCTATGTCTAGTGAATTTGTTCACAAGAAGCACTTTTGTTGCACCTCTCTTGGTCTCGTGAAGAATATTTCCATTTCACTTCAATCATACCTGACCACTATATGAGATCTGTGTAGCACTTAAAAATGGCTCTGTTTGTTATTCCAGAAGCCATCAAAGCATTCACCATCGAACTTGCAGAAGGCACAAACACGTTAATTTGTGTTTGAAGTTTCAAGCAAAAAATTCTTACAATTGCTTCATGCCCGAATAAGATAAGACCAATAATTGAGGGCACTGCAATGAAATGCATTAAGAAAATGCCAACGGGTGCACATCTCAAAAGTAGTGTTTGTCTGTACCATATAATTAAGAGAGCAGACAAATTTAGATATAGACCCCAGCTGCACTGTTATCAACGTTGACTAAAATATAAAATTGGGAATCCTCCAATAAAAACATTTATCAGTCACCCTCTGCCCTAATACTTTATTGC
Organism: Sequoia sempervirens; assembly: GCA_007258455.2. Lineage (NCBI taxonomy): Eukaryota > Viridiplantae > Streptophyta > Pinopsida > Cupressales > Cupressaceae > Sequoia > Sequoia sempervirens. The sequence goes on along the minus strand of VDFB02049466.1, from coordinate 14,399 downwards.
AACCTAAAAACTGATCATACGTACCTTGCCTGCGATTCCAGAATGGCTCAGGGGAAGTTGAATACGATTAAAATTCTGCATATTTCTATTTTTTAACAGGCTTAGCTTTGCAAGATTAGCCTGGTGTTGCAAGTCAACTTTTCCCTTACACCTTATTGTCCCGAGGATTGTCACCTAAACCATGTTAAAGTTGTCCAGAGATAAGTCTCTACATCATCTCCACTTATGTGTTTCTCCAATCCTGCACTTCCAGAGCCAATCACCAATAGAGAAAAATAATATTGTAACTGAAAGTGCTCGACTCTAAAAGGCCATAGAGATGCCTGTGGGTATACCATTTATTCTAGGACCTAAAAATGTTTTCTGGTATAGGTCTTCTAAATTCTATACCATAAACCCACGACAACAGACAAGATGTCAAGTAGCACCCGAAACCTTAGTACATCACATGGAAGTCTGGAACATGTAGTTTGCTAGGAGACATAAGGCTCAGATCACTGACATGCAAACCCTAGTGATGTCAAAATAAACCCTTAGCATATCACATGACGCCCATTCCTTTATTCTTGGCTTTAGTACATCATTCCTAGTACACAATTATTATTATATTATCATAAGAATTATCATATCAAAACCTCAAGATTTTTTTGTTAATACAAAAGAGAATAAAATATTCAAATAGCACCATTCTATTTTCCTCGATCCATGCTGCCTAACACATTTCCATGTCCTTCTAGTTAGATACTAAAGCAACCTTTCCTCAGAATTCCACAGCTGACTCTATTATTAAATTTCACGTTACAAGAATTGTTGTGCCACAGATTAAATACATCCCCACCCAAAAAAGGGATTTTTATTAAATAGGATCCAAAAACCAGGAATGGAAGCAAAGAATATGCCCTTGCTTTTAGCAAAAAATGGAATGATCATTTCACATACATCTGGAATAAATGAAAAAACTAGCAAGAGACAATTTAATCAAAGTGAATAATTGGGACAAATTCAAACTAGTAGTTTGGATTTCTGAAGTGCCACCCGACCTCTTCATGATCAAGATGATTCCTTCAGTATTGCATCTGGAAGCAGTAATATGAATGGTCTGTCTAGTTGGATAATAATATATACAGACCATAGCAAATTCATCTCAGCAATTCAATGAAAGCTTAAAGCAAGATGAATTTGTTTCAATACAAAAATACACCAGAGGTATGGCATGACCTGGATTTCTTTATTCTAAGAACTGGACTGCTCTACTCCTCAAGTGTGCGCGTTGAGCTTTAAAAAATTGTTATCTAGTTCATACCGCTTCCCTATGATACACCAATGATCTCGCCTTCCTGACAAGCTCCCACTTCAAATTCAAGGGTTGAATTCTTTGATGACACCAATCTGCAGCAATTTCGCCTCGGTGACTGCACACATCATTTTCAAATAAAAATTTAGCTATAAATGATTGAAACTTTAGTCATGCGAGTATATTCACAATTAATGCTAGAAACAGAAAATCCCTGATATTGGAACTAATTTCTAAGACAACCACAGACACAGGCCAGGTCAATGTAGTAAGGGGAAAAATTAACTTGTCTATAAATGAAAAAGAAATTGGTACTTGGCAATGTGACATAACCAAACCTGAGTGTACTGTATTGCTTATAACTAATAACACACTGCGGTAGATTTGAAGTCGATAAAAATTGATTATTCTTTATAAGTAAAGCTGCCGGAGAGCTGAGTCTTTGTTGCCACTCAAAAAACACAATAGGTTTGGTATTGATACAAATTGAGAAAAAAAGCTGGCAGATTTGGGAGTATTCTGAACATCAACAAGAAGCAGCCTAGTAGGGACAGGAAAAGAATAACTGTCGAACAGAAATGGAGTTCTCAGAAGGCCTCTACCAGAAGTTGTAGTGTCTGACCTGATGCACATACAAACAGAAATAACAAACAAGCACCTGATATAGAGGTAGTAGAACAAACCATGATCAACCCACACATGTCTAAGTTCATATACCTCTGCAAATTATGCCTCTGTTTTATTGTTTTGCAAGCACTTCAAGGGATTGACGTGAATACAACAATTGTTTTTCATTTTCAACACAAAGAGATATGCTAAGAAAACATCTATTTAACAATGTAAGGATGTAAATTAATTACCTGCCATAATACTGTATCAGGTTTCTTCGTTACCCGAATGGAATCTACAAACTCTGGGGAAGGTATCCTCCATCGGCATTCTGGGGGAATCACTTTCTGTCTTACATAGTTGCTAATGGTTTGCCCACTAGCTTTATCATAACGTACATCCTTCATGTAAAATATGAAGGGTTTCTGGCATGGATGTCTGGTAACTGGTCTTGTATTGAAGGCATATGCTGTAAAGTCTGCTCTTCTGTACCAATTCAAGAATGTCCTGGATGGCATCTCCAGTTCACGAGGGGAAAAAATGGTTCTGAAAATCTGTACTGCATAACCCCATGAGATTGAGAAAGACCATTCTCGTTCCTTATCATAACAAATTGACTGTTGCATCAGACCTGCTGAATCTATTTTTACAGCTTTGTTTAGATGCTGCAATGCCCTTAACCTGGTCATGTTGGGGAAAATTGGTTCCACAACATCCAAATGATGGACTGATACCAAGGGAGCTACAGGATGGGCTGCAAGTAATCCAAACAGATTACCATATACATCATACTGCCACAAGAAGAGCAGCCAAAAATAAACTCATTAGAACTTGCTTAAATGATTGTAAATACCAAAGAATTTAAATTGGAAAACAAGCCAAAGCAAATGACATTATACACGTAGAACTTAGAAGTACAAAACCCACACACGCAACTATCAGATTAACGGCAAAAAATGAGTATATGAAAATAATAATTCCCAAGCCTCAATAAGACCATGGAAATAAACAAATCAGGAATAGGGATCACTAAATACATACATGGTAGACTTCAAAAGTACCACTATAAATGTAGATATACATACAAACCGACAGTCAGGTATTAGAAGGAACAGACAAAGTCACAAATGCAGTAGGAAAGGGCCAAGACAACAGATAGAGCAAAAGATCTTGGACCTGAACAAGAATAATCGAAGAACCAGACCATGTATAGTAAACATAAAGAAGCACAAGTATCTAGATTAGTGTAGTGAGCGAAGAAAACTAAGATATAAGAAATCAGGATAATTAGACTTTGTTACCGGCGAGCTCAACAACGCTCTAGCCTTCCCCACCCGAACGGTATGTAAAACAAAGGAAAGAATCGGGTTACAGTTCCTGGCAGACTGTGGTACAATAAATGCACTTCAGAGGTGACATTTAATACCAAGGATGCTCAACCTCTGTAGTGCACCCCTTCAGGCTGTGTTGCCTGGAGCATCCGACCAAAAGAGAGGTAAAATGATGTCAGGCTAAGAGGTGCATCTGAGATCTTAGGTTAAAAGTGCAAGTTACTTTTACATCATAAACATGATTCAAGAATCAGTCTGACGAAAAACATAGGAAGCAGAATCCAACATAAGATTAACTCAAAACCAGTAACCCAATGCAGAAATATATTGTAGTCAAAGAAGAACAAGCTAGTCATTGGCTTTGAAATAAAGAACAAAGCAAATCCAGGCATTGGCATGCTTAATGTGTGAGTACAAAGCAATATAACGAATGAAGACAAGACAAAACCTATACCGCCAATGCACCTAACAAGGAAAACGAAAATATCAGCAAGATCAAGAAATCGAGCCTCAGCTGCAGAAATCTAAATAAGTTATCGGCAAAGCTGCCAGCTTTAATCCAACGGCATTTACCTGATGAAATCCGGGCTCCTTGGTGAGCGGCACACCCAACTCAGACATACAGGCTTGGATTCTATCATCACTGCCATACAATCCAGGGTACCTTTGAATACACTGATCTTGCATAGACTCCAATGCCTTGGCTAGCGGATAACTAATGGCAAATCCACCTCCTCCATAAGCCATACTATATGAAAAGAAGATATTCTGCAGATGCGATTCTGATAAGCTTCCAATGTAATAAAACTTGCGGTGGTCATATTTGGAAAGAACCCTTAATAAATTATCAGCAACAAAGACGGTATCATCGTCCCCCATGACAAACCAATGCACATCAGGAAAACCCATCCTGAATGTCTCAGACACAATGCGAGATATCCTAATGGCAGACCTATGCCCCTGCTTGTTGGTGTATTTGAAATGTGAAGTGTTTCCTGATATTCTCAATGGAGGTAGGGAAGAATCCTTTCCCTTAACGGGCTTTTCTACCCAAACAAATCCCCGCATCTCCTTAGGCCTCCACCACAGCTTTATATATTCCTTTCTAATATCCCAGAACCTTGCAGTGGATGCAATGCCAAAGACTATGTGCTTTAAATCTGTCCCATTACTTGTTTCTCTTCTTTCAGGTTTGGCGGAAATCACCTGAATTGCTTTCCTGTGAGAAGGGTGTCCCGTGCTCTTATTATCAACTTTACCATCATCATTCACATTCTTTGTAGCATTCAGACTCAGCAATGGCAGAGTCTCGCTAGTGCTGCTGCTGCCGCTACTGCTACTAGTACTGATGATAGGATGCCAACATGCATAATTATTACTAAACAAAAGATTCAAGGCGTATATGAAGTAGCATACACAGATCAAAGCAATTAGAGATCCAAAAACCTTCCTCAGCCATCCCCCAATGCTTTGCTGCTCTGGAAAAGAATGACCTTTCCTACTCGAATTAACTGCCATCTGCGCCCACAGAAGATCCTTCTGCTTTTTCTTCATCACCAAAAACACCCAAAACCCAGAAAGGCAACAAAAGCCTATAACTCTAGTTTAAATCCCTCAAAGAAAATACTAATAATGGAGAGCCGTGTATAACCAGAATACCCACCATAATCAGCAAACAAACAAAGTGGTATTGAGGTTGTCAGCTGAAATCAATAACCCACTTACACCACAAGCTGAATCTGCAGAACACGAATTTCACCTTTACCCGCAATGGCGGTCCGCTAATCTTGACTAAAAATATCCGATATGCCAAAGATCAAAACTAAAAGGTGAGGCCATACCATCACTAACAAGTTATCCCTTTCAGCTAGGTTTAAACCACAGGCAGTCGGAGTTATTTAGCATCTCTTACTCCAGATAAAGCGGATTGGAAGGAAGGGCCGAAAAATACGTTAAAAAGCCTACACTCAAACATACCAGAAGCGGCTCTCCAGTCAGAAATGCATTGTACATAGCGCAAACAAAACAAAACTGTCTGTGCTACAGCAGTGCAAAGAACTATTCAGCGGCCTGGGTTGGGAGCAGAGAAAAGTACGAGAGTGATCCAGCCATCCGTTTGTGTGGTGGCTCTCGAGTCTCCAGTCTCGAGTCATATAGGCTAATATAGATTACAATGTATAATACAGATTACAAGAAACAAAATTGCTTGCGCTACACCAAGCAAACGACTAGTCTGTCGGCGCTGCCAGCTGCCCTGTAGCGTCCAAAAGCTTTCACTGGGAATCCACTGCTGTACTACAAATAGTGCGTTACCTCCGGATTTGACGCTTCCGCTATGCAAGGTAATTAGCATTTAAAGCCTCGGTTAAATGATGACCGATTTCTCCCTTACCTACCCTCGCGGCCTTAAAATATTATCTACACGCGAATCGAGATATCCCTTTCTGCTCTTCCCTTTCCAAAACCAAAAAACTAACTTAAACCACTTGACAGCTAAGTAAGTAAATGCGATCTCTTCTACTAAATATAAACAAAATATATTTGGCATTGCTATTATTATTATTATGTTTATTTTTTTATTTGCGCAATCTTACAACGAGTGACTTACGCCTTGCAAAACGCTAGTCTTGGTGTTTTCTCACTTCTGTTGTTTTTGGTTTCAACGGCCTCTAATTGCAACCAAAAAGCTGATGTTTAATACCGACAAAAGTATTATTAAGGCCGTTTCCGGGTAGCAGCTTACGTACTTGAATCTTCTTCCAATTATTTACTTTTCTACCATGTCAAACTATATATATATATTATTATGGGTGGAGTAGCCTAGCATAGATTTTTCTAAAAGGAAAGAATAAATAAATGTAATTAAGATTGTCACTTCAGTAGGTGTATGGTTATGGGTTTTTCTAGGACAATTTCTTTGGTGAGTCAAATTAATATACATGAGAAAGATCAAAGATAGCATTTATAGATATATAAATTGTTTATATAATGATGTAGATTTTATTTTTCTATGGTCTATGAGGATTGAATTGTGTTTAATAATTTATTTTTATAAAATTAAGTGCAAGGATTTGAATTTTCTATATAGTTTCTTTGGATTTAAGGATAAGGTGGAGATTTCAAGATATGAAGCAAATGTATGGAAACTAATGCCAATTGAGATGTAATAAGGATGAATAGGTGTGGGATTATGAGTCAAGTCTAACATAAGAGTTTGTCATTTTTCAATATTTTGTTATTGCATTAAAACATTTCCATCAAGGTGGGCACAACTATAAATGGAAAATGACATGGATATGACATTCTACCAATATAGTTATGTTTCGTGGATTTAAATGTAAAAAAAAATAACCTCTTCAAAATATATAGACTAATTATAAAGGTGAAAAATGCATACCTTACACATTTACCCTTCATTTTACACTATTTTGTGTGGATGTCCTCAAAAACTCAAATTAAATATAATAATCCCTAGGATGACCCAATTAAATATTTAAGAATATAATAATAATAATATGATGTAATTAAGAGTTAAGATAACCACAAACCAACTACTCATAACCCAATACACATTACAAGGTTAGGGGCATAGCATTGAACCATTACATGTAGCTATGTACGTCTAGTGTCATTCCAAATCTCTCTTTTTCATCTCCTCCTTTGTTGGTTGTTTCATCTTTATATGATGGGAAATCTATATATATCATGTATATGGTCAAATTTAGAGAGTGGGGTCTCAATTCTCTTGGTTGGGAGCTAGTTAGCGAGATTTTCTTGTATTGTCTCATGTTCATGATTGTTGTAGAAGTTCTAAGGTCAAAGAGTTCATTTAGGAGCCTTTGATTATTTCTTGCAGAGTTGAACATATTTTTAGAGCTTTGTAGGCAACCCAAGGGGCTATGGAATCAATATTATAGGAAATTTTTAGCAATAAATGATTGTGTATTCATATTTAACTAGAATTTTTACCCATAAGAGGTTTCTCTATGGCATCTTGATCTCATTCTTATGGTGTTGAATTATCATATTACAATTTCTCAAGTATTTTAGTTATTTTGTTCTCGCATTTTAAAACTAAGTACATTTCCTTTTTACCACTAGTGTGTAGCATAGTCATCCTAGTTTATATATCAAGTGCTTAAAAATGTTCATTATTTTGGTAGGTGCGTAAAAGTACAACATGTGTCACACTTTTATAAAAGAATCAACCAACACAAATAAAAATTTCAACTTCAACTGTATAAAAGTGGTGTTTATGTTTTGAATTTCAAAATGGTGTAAACTAATGAAATGTAGAATTCTTGATGAATTTTATGCTTGTAATTTTTCAATTTTTTAAAAATTGTTTTGATATTTTTTTAAAATTTAATAGCAAATTTTTAATTGTTGAAAGGAAAAAGTGACGTCAAGTTTATGTCAAGAAAAAAAGAGAAAACAATTTTTTTTTCCTTGATTTTTTTTCCAAATAGATAACTTCAATATCTAATACATGTAAAAAAATTGATGTATAATTTTCTGTAATAACGTTTTAAAGTCAAACTTATTGAAATTTGGTAGTTTTCACTTGGCATAAACTTTTGTCTATTTTTTTATCGCTTTCAAAAAACAAATTATACCCTTTTGGAGAGGATTCTCTCCTCTAGTGCACCATATGTTTTAAAAAAAAAAAATCACATGGTTTAGTATTTTTTAATTTCTAATCAGCCTCATTTTTTATTATAACAACCTACTTGCATTATTTTACAAAAAAACATATTAAAACTAATCAAAATATCAAAAAAAATTGAATTCATGACTCTAGGCTCTACAAAAGGTTATTTTTCTTTTTTTTCAGAAAATCATTCCGACTGAAGAAATATTTAGTTAAATTGGAAAGTTTTATAAAAAAATGAAAAAGATGAATTGGTTGCCAAGAAGGATGTCACATAGATAGTTGTGGTTGAAACCTTTTCGACCAAAAAGGTTCTAGTCAAATAAGTTTTGGTCAAAACTCTTTCAACCAAAAATATGTTGGTCAGAAGCCTGTCGGTTGATATCCTTCTCACTGAAAAACCTCATATAAATATTTTTATTTTTTATTTTTTTCAATTCAAGCATCTAGAGAAAATATGCAAAAGGACTCATTTCGATAAGAGAAGAGCTAAATTTTTAGGTACAATGATTTTCAACTTGTGATTGATTAATTCAAAAGGTTTACATGGGTTTGTGCTCAATTATTTCCTCATTTTAGGATTTTTTGAATGTATACTAAACTCCTACCTACCTCTCTCTTCCTCCCATCCTATCTCCAAGATAGTGCTCATTGAACATGCAATATGTTTTAATTGAAGTAAATTAAACATTTGATAAGGTTTCAAAGTGAAAACTACTATTTAGCAAGTTTTTTTTTCATTTTATTAAGTACATATGATCTTACATTATGAAATTAGAGTTCTAGATGAGTTGGTTTCTATTATCAATAGTTTTGCACCCTGCTGAATGCAGTATTCAGCAAACTACTGAAACATGGAAACCTCTTTCAGATGTGGGTGATCTACATGAAAGAGGAATCTCTAGAGTGAGCTGGTTCTCTGAATGATGAATTCTATTCTAAGTATCTTTTCAAGAAAAAGGATAGAAGGATAAACTGGATCTGAAAACTAAAACTGAAATTCTATCATTCTAAAAATAATGATTAACTGTAAGAAAATCTTGATAATAACTCACTCTCACCAACTCTTTAAAATTGAAATCTCACAATCTCACAACATAGGCAGTTCAACAGTGATTTATGCAAAGGTTAAGTTAACACAAGGCATAACCTGAACTAACATGCAACTCCTGCAAATTTCTTGACAATAGTAAGAAAAGAAAAGGATCCAACAGATTTGAATCACAAAACAAATCAGATTACTATTCCAAGTCATGAAAAGGAAATGAGAAAGGATAACTCTGCTATTTTATTGAATGATGGAGTGAAAAACTCTCAGAATCTGAGCACACATAAGTTTACAAGCTCCCCAAAAATGTGTAAGGGCAAGAAACTCCGATTTGAACTACTGAGAATGGAGAGTTGAAAGACTAAGTCTATCCAAAGAACTCTCAAGGAAACCCTAATCCGAGCTCAGAAAAAAGCTCAAGGAAAAAGACTCTAAACAAACTCAAAAACTGCTTTAAAAGCATAAAAAAGCACAATGCTTTTATGATTACACTGTCAAGCCTCTAAAAATAGGCTAAATCTGCTTTAAAAGCGCAAAAACACCTTATCTCTCCAAGATAAGTCTCAAATCCAACCAAGAGGAAAATTTAGTCAAAGATCTGCTAAAAATAGCAAGAAAACATAAAGTAATTTATAGAATATCGCTTTTATGATTCTGCTTTACAAGATGCAGATTTTTTACAATTTGTCTTATTTTTGCAATTTAAAGATTGGAAATCTTTTGCAAAAAGAAAATCTCCTTATTTCTCCATTACAACATTCTGATTTTCTCAAAAATCATAAAAATACATTACATAATGTCATATTCCTATCAACTCCATAATTGATTTCTCCAAAATCAATCAAAAATAAAAACCCTAAAAACATTGACCCTAGGCTTAAGGTATTCATATTCTCCCTTAATTACTCTTCACTTAAAACAATACCCTAAGGCAAAAACCCATATTTCTCTAAGGCAAAACAATAAGTCTTAAATACCTAAGACATCACCCTAGCATAGAATTTCGGCCTTACATAAATATTGACTTAGACTTAGGTTTAATAAATCACAAGGAAGGCATTATGGATTTCGACCTCCATTTGATATTCTCCACGTGCCTTGAATGAACATTTTGGAACTTCATAATGCTCAAATTAGGGCTTTGATCAAAACAGGGTCAAACCCTAATTATCATTTCACTTCACACTCGTGACTTTGGAAAGAAGGAAACTCTGTCTGCAAGAACAATGTTGCCATGATGGTGTCGGATTCGAGCTCGTGTGCTTCAGTAATCTTTCCCTGCTCTCCAGTTGACCAAAAACTCCAGTGGGTAAGTCTGACTTTGAAGTATTAAAGCTCTTTTCACTTCTTATTGAACACCAAAAAGAGATAATGCCGCGGCCTGCATGAGTTTGGTTTCTGATTCTTTTCTTTCCCTTGCTCCTCCATGCCATCATGAGCTCGAGCTCAACCTCTGCAGTCCACTCCATGAAAGCTCGACTTGTATTCTTGTTTTCCTTTACTGTGCAAAGGTAAGCTTTATTTAATGATTTTCATAACCTCTACTTTGGCCTTGAGGCCGTGGTGAACACACTCTGATGTCTTTATTTTGTATTTTCTGTGTGTTTCTCATGCTCATTGCTATTATCATTCTCACCATAAGAGCTCGGTCGTTCTTCAAAACTCGAAATCATGCCTTGGGAAGTTGAACAGGAAGTTATGGTCGTGGCTTGAGTGCTCCATCAGAAATTTAAACTGGTAATTTTCCCTGCCAATCTCCAGAGACTTAAATGGTTTCTTTCTACCCATGAATTTTGGCCATATCAGGCTGCGCCCCATGTGCACTGTAGGAAACAACTTCTTGACTTTTGGGTTCGACCCATATCATAAAATTGAGCATCATGTCAATTTGATAATATTTCTGCATATGGGTATCAAAGAAAGCTGAATAAAATTGAATCTCTTCCTCTTTATTTCGACCCAATTCAGAGAACTTACATTTGCTCCATATTTCTCTAATTAACTCTAGATTTCACATGGGTTATCTTTGTAATTGATTTTTCTGCACTTTGAAGCTAACCCTGAAAATGGGTATTCGAAATCTTTAAGGGAAACTCCATCTTTTTGAATTTTGATGCTAAACTGAAAGTGGCTCTTTGGGATTATTAGAAAAAAAATGCATTTTCTTCTCTTCTGAAACTCAACCTAGCACAAAAATCTTCATATTTGTAGTCATATTGCTTTTGAATGTAAAACTTAAAATGGGTATTGTAGATTATCATATTTCTGTATTTTCGAAAGCAAACCCTCATGTGGGTATTTGCAATTTCTGAAGAGAACTGCATTTTCTGTACTTTGAAAGTAATTGAAAATATGAAGTAACTGCTATTTGTTCTATCCATATGGCTTGAGCTAAAAATAAACAATGGCCTATTCCACACCTCTGAAACAAAACAATATCATGGGTATTGGAAATTTTCAAAGCAAAAGCATGTATTCCTATTTTCTGACAGAGCTTGACCTCCCAAACTGGCTTGAAATGGTGATAAAACTGTATACTTGCTTGCATTTCTTCCAGGATTTTGACTCAAATAACTAGTGACATTTTGCATTTACTTCTGAAACAAAAGGATGCCTTGGATATTTGTCTTTATTTTTAACCTCCCTGCTGCTTGCTTTAATATGCTTTCAAAAATATGAAAAGAACTTGATGGGAACAATAAGAATCTGTGTGCTTGTTCACATCCATCTGACTCATATACCCAGCTTTCCATCTTGGCATTTCTGTAACTTTCTTTGATAGTTATAATACCTGAGCTCAATTCACAGAACTGTCATTGACATGGAGCTGTAAACTATTCTTAAAAAGAACATCCAACCTTCATTCTGAGAATACTCTCTAGGTACTAAGAATCTGAAAGATCTGTCTTGAATTCAAAATTTCATATGTGTATTAAGCTCGAAATTGAACATTCCATTATGGTCCCCAACTGTATTTTGTTGCTCATCTTGTAGATATGACAAAACTTTTACCTTACTGTTCTGACAAGACCTTGACTGAGTAATCTGAAAATGATCAAAATCCTACATATTTGTTGTATTTAATTCATGGCTTGACCTATTACAAGTGATGTCTTACTTGACACCTGTAACTCACTGAAAACAAAATGAAAGTATATCACATTTGATTGTTGTCCTCCACTAATCATTGATACACGATCTCGTTTGAGGCACCATCCCAATCAGAATGAGTTCACTGTCCTTGCTATAACTTCTAATAACTGGTACTCCATATTTGAGTATTGTATCACTGATGCTTGTTACTGTATCCAACTACTCCCTTGAAACAGAAATTGTCATAGTTAAGATCTCAAATCACAAATTGATCCAAAGTGAACTCCTGTTTTTCTGTTTTAGCACTTATGCAGGGCTTTTAACTTAACATTGAATCATAATGGACTGTACCTAGTCTTCTGTTCTTAGGCATAACTGACACCTCAAAACCTTCCTCTGGAAACAAAATGTTCGCCCCTTCCTTGATAGTCTATGAAGATTACTAGCTTAATACTTATAACTCCCCATGTATATTGTGTGTATAAACAACAATGTCCCTTTTAACCCTAACACAACAGCTTTCACTTTCTATATTCGAATTTTGTAGAGGTTTTACCTTTTTGCTTTTGGATTGAAACATTGCATTTGTACAAACCTCCTCAACTCACCGGTTTATATGTATAACTGGTAACTCAGAATCATTCTGGAAAGAAAAAACTTATTCCTCCAATATTATTTTGGGATGATCTCCTTGTTATTACTATTGATAATGCAGTATTTCTTTACCAGTCAACTCAGAACTAGAAATTCATCTAACACTCAGGTGCACTGTCTGTATTTGTTCTCATGAGCAACATGGTACTCTTCATGCATTTTTATATTTCACCGTACAAAACTGCTCTTAAGATCTGTCCTCTTTGATGATGAAAATTAGAACAAAACATTTAGGCATATGTATGCCTGTTCACTATCCGAAAGAGAATTGATGAATTGAAACTCACATGACATATGATTACAATCAGCACAAAAAATGAAGTTATTCAGCAATTTCTGATGTAAATGCACTCAGTTAAATTCCTTAAGTGAACTAAACTCACTATTCACCTGTAGCCTTCAGAAAGAAACCTGATCGTTATGAATGAACAGTTGGTCTCGTTGCTTGGTGGATAACTCTGTTTTACTCCTTCAGTTGTATTTCATTTCATTCAATGTATATAATGAAGTATCTTTTAAAATCAGCCCCATTTAATGAATAGGGCAGCATGCCGAGCTCTACCCTTGTGGGAGCCCGTTTTACTCCACATGCTTGGTCTTCGAATAATGTTCAGCTTCATGACTTTACCTATACCTGCACAAGGAAACAAACAACATTAGCATAAAAAATAGACAATGTTGATCATGATATTGCTATTTCTCCTTCAGCTCACTCCTTCCATACTGCACTTGATAGGACTTGATTTGTTTCAATGCATTGCTAATTGTATGTTGTACTATTGTAGTTGCATCATATGAGTTACATCATAGTCAGAGCCACTGACACCCCTCTTTTCCTCTTACAGGTCAACGAAGCTCGAGATGACGAGGTGCACCATTCAACATCAAGCATTGACAATCCGGCAATGATGACTATGTTGTTACTTATGTGCTTTCCTTTCTGCATCTTCAGTAGTGCAATGTGCTATTAGAAATATGTTGTCACAGTTATATCCATGGCTTGTGTGGATCTTTGATCTCAATTTTCTTTTCAATTGAAAAGAAAATGCATTTTCATGCAATGTTGTAATACTATTATGATTGTGAAATCAAATGAATCCTTGTAAAAATATGAGTTTCACGAAATGAATAAAAGCATCTAAAATGCTATTTTGCTCATGTACTCAATTCTGTATTTCTTTTAAAACTGCAACATCTAAATGGCACTCTGCAACTCCATAACTTCACTAAAATGCATAACTGTTACTTAATGCAAAAGTAATGTGAAACAACATTTAAAATCCAATCTGTAATCCCACTTTATGGCAAATAGCAATCAGCCAGCTCCTCCATTTGAGCTGAGGCGAAAAATATGTAACAATTTCTATTTAAAGAAAGCTAACAATATAAACCATGTTCAATTTACCATAATTTCATAATGCTACCTCTCTCTCTTCTCTCCCTCTCTCAAGTTCTACCTAAGGGGCATAAACATAGTGCTACCCTCTCTCTCTCCCCCCTTTCTTCTATCATACATGTAGTGAACTACCCTCTCTCTCTCTCCTTAGATACCTAAGTTCTCTCTTTATCTCTCCTTAGGTACTTCTCTCTCTCTTTCATTTTAAATTAGTCTTATCTTGTACATTAAGAAATTAGAACTATGAGTTGGTTTCATCTCTCCTTCTCTCCATCATACATGTAGTACTACCCTCTCTTTCTCTCTCCTTAGATACCCTCTCT
>VDFB02049465.1:25000-65555 GCA_007258455.2 Sequoia sempervirens | reverse complement strand
GAAATTGCTTGTCCTCAAGCAATCTCAACTCTGGATGCTGTAAAATCTCCTCTGACTCCCATGTAGCATCCTCAACTGGAAAATCTCTCCACTTGACCAGATATTCCCTGATCACACGCCTCCGAAGGTGTCTCTCTCTCATATCAAGGATGGCCTCAGGTACTAGTATCAGTTTCCCTTCGTCGTCAAGGGGTGGCAAAACTGGAGATGGAACAACATGCTGACCCAATGCCTTCTTCAGGCGAGAAACGTGAAATACATTATGGACCTTTGTATCAGCTGGCAAGTCCAACTCATAAGCAACCTCGCCCACTCGTCTGACAACACGAAATGGACCATAGTAGCGAGGTTTTAGTTTCTCTGCCCCACTCTTCCGCAGAGTAGACTGACGATACGGCTGCAACATGAGGTACACCATATCACCCACCTCAAAGCTGCGCTCAACCCTCTTCTGATCAGCATACTGCTTATGCTGATTCTGTGCCTGCTGGATATTGTCTCGGAGAGACCTCAAGATGTCCTGCTGACTCTGCATCATATCACTTTTCGGCCTCTGCTTTATCGGCTCAAAATCAAAATCGAAGATTGGAAGCCTCGCTACGTATAATGCCGCCAAGGGGGTCATCTGTATCGTCATATGGTGAGTCGAGTTATAACAATACTCGCACAAATAAATCCACCTCACCCAAGCTCTCTGCTGACCAGCTATATAATTGCGCAAATAACCTTCCGCCCACTTATTGACAATCTCTGTCTGTCCATCGGTCTGTGGATGGTAGCTGGTACTCGGTGTCAGCTCGGTCCCACAAAGTCTGAACAACTCCTGCCAAAAGTTGCTCATGAACCGGCTGTCTCTATCGCTGACTATCGTCCGAGGCAATCCATGCAATCGGAAAACCTCCCTGAAGAACAACTCTGCAGTCTGCGATGCTGTGAAAGTAGTCGTAATCGGGAAAAAGTGGGCGTACTTAGTCAACCGATCGACCACTACATAAATGCAATCTTTACCCTGGGCTTTCGGCAACCCCGTGATAAAGTCCATAGATAAACACTCCCACTTCCTGTCAGGTATCGGAAGTGGCTGGAGTAATCCAGCAGGGTAGGTGTGCTCCTGCTTGTTCTGTTGGCATACAGAACACTCACGGACATACTGCAAAACATCAATTTTCAGCCCTTTCCAAGTAAACCGTTCCCGAACCATTTTGTAAGTCTTGTAATATCCAGGATGGCCCGCCATAGGAAGGTCGTGAAAGGCTCTCAAAACTGTAGTCCGTACCTCAGAGCCAGGAACCAAAAGAATCCGCCCTTTGTAAATGATCAAGTCATCTACAACTGTATACCTGTCGTCCTGCTCTGTCCTGTCAACGATGCTAGAAGCCCATGGGTTCTTAGCATACTCTGCAATGATCCGATGCCTCCAATCCTCTGTAATCTGTGCTAAGGCATTCAACTGGGGTCTACGAGACAAGGCGTCAGCTACTATATTCTGCTTCCCCTTAATGAAAGTAATATCGAAGTCATATGACTGCAGTTTACTGACCCATTTCTGCTGCCTCTCGTTCAAGTCTCGCTGTCCAAGGAAATGTTTTAGGCTGTTATGATCAGTACGAACACTGAATTTGCTGCCTACCAGGTACTGCCTAAACTTAGCCAATGCATGCATAATGGCTAACATCTCCTTGTCATATGTACTGTAAAATCTCTCAGGACCCCTGAGTTTCCTGCTCTCAAATGCAATCGGATGACGCTCCTGCATCAAAACGGCACCAATGCCCTCTCCTGAAGCATCACAGAATAAATCAAATGACTTCGAAAAGTCAGGCAATGCTAGCACAGGACATGAAGTCATGATCACCTTAAACTTGTCAAAGCACTCCTGCGCCTGTGGTGACCACTGAAAAGCCCCCCTCTTCGTCAAGTCTGTAAGGGGTGCGGCGTGACGTGAGAACCCGCTAACAAATCTCCTGTAGAATGCACACAGCCCAATGAAACCTCTAAGTTGCGTAAGGTTCTCAGGTACCGGCCAGTCAACAATAGCTCGGACCTTTTCAGGGTCCATACTCACTCCCTTGGCACTGATTATGTGCCCTAGATATAACAACTCCTCCATGCCAAGCTCGCACTTGGATTCCTTAGCATAGAAAGATAATACATAAGATGCGTTGTGTCAAATGGGCGGATGCTCCTCCGCGTACGCTATAAACCAAAATCGCCGTGAAGAAGACCGCACAAATCTCCTCAAGCGGTAGCGAAAACCACGTTCATGGTTGCCGAAGGTGAAGTGCATTGGTTAACCCGAAGGGCATAACCAAGAACTCGAAGTGACCGCAATGACACCGGAAAGCGGTTTTCTCAATGTCCTGCTCCCTCATCTGTATCTGATGGTCCCCTGATCTCAAATCAATCTTCGTAAAGAAGACTGCGCCATGCAACTCATCTATCAGCTCATCAATGCGCGGAATGGGATACCTGTTCTTGATGGTTCTTTTGTTGAGCTGCCTGTAGTCGATGCACATCCGAAGTGATCCATCCTTCTTCTTCACCAAAACAACTGATGAAGCAAAAGGGGATTTGCTAGGTCTGATATGACCCATAGCCAACAACTCATTAATAGTCTTCTCTATCTCATCCTTGAGCCGTTTCGGATGTCGGTAGGGGGTGATCATCCCGGGCTTGGCGCCCTCCTCCAACTCAATAATGTGCTCCGTACTTATGCGGCGGTCTACGGGTGGAATGTCACTAAACACTTTGGAGTGTTTGGCGTCCCTGGAAAATCGTATGTCGAGGTGTTGTTACTCGCATACGCGTCTGGTATAACATACCGCACTTTCGGCTACTTGATCAATATATCATGACCAGATGAAGACTCTCCGTAAATGGAATGAAACCATCTAAAATTCTTGTCGAGATTGCCTTGATGACATGTGGCCTTAGTCAGCCTTGATTTCATCTCCATATCCGTGCGGTTGGTGAACTCACCCAAATCAATAACCAACCATGCCATCCTAATTTTTACATCACATTATCCACACCCATGATAACAACATAGAATTCAGTCTTGAATTCATAGTTGTTCAATCTGTCAGTAGATGGTAATCTTCGCTTTGGCGTGTATCCAGTATTCTGCTTGACCGGATACCCTCGAAAGCCTCTGTCTGGATACCACGCCTCTCCACTAGACGTGCATCAATAAAATTATGTGTCGCACCCGTATCCAACAAAGTAATCACCTTCTGACCTGCTAAGAGCCCACGGAGTCGAAATGAACCATCTCTCTGAAGACTAGTCAGATGGGCTTCCTGTAGCTTCCTTCCACCTTCATGTTCATTCTCATTTTCGGACTTCTCATCATCTGAAGGCTCGGAATCAGCTTGCTGGTCTGACAGATCAGATTGCTCTTCGCCCTCATAATACCACTCCATTTGGTTATTTTTGACTTTCGGACGAAGTGGGCATATGTGCTTTTCATCATAGGGTGCCTTGCACCAGAAACACAACTTCTTCTTACGTAATTCGTTCAAGGTTTCTCTGTCAAACGGGGGTGCATCCTGTCTCTTAGGATCCTGTTGATCCTTCCTCCTGTCAAAGGGTCTGTACATCATTGTTTTCTCCGAAGGCTGTTGTTGGGTCTGGAGTAGCATGGAGTGGACCACGAATTGAACTGGCTGCGAGTCGCGGCCAAGTTCCATGCTGCGTGCCTTCCGCATGGCCTCCTGAAGTGTGGGAGGGTCAAAAGCCTTGAGCCAACCTCTCATGGGTTCTGTCAAACCCTCAACAAATAATATAATGAGTCTCCTCTCTGAAATGCCAGTCACCATGACTGCCACTCTCTGAAACTCGCCAATGTATGCTTCCAGCCTACCAGTCTGTCTGAGCTGAGCCAACTCTCTGAAATACAACTCTGGATCCTTCCTATCAAATCTTTCTATCAATCTGCTCGTGAACTCCTGATAGGTATTAACAGCATGATGGCCTAATGTGTACATGCCGTGGTGCCACCAATCATGCGCGCCTCCGTCCAGATGTAAAGTGGCAAATTTAATTGCCTCATCCTCCTGCATAGGTCTAAGTGACAGATAGTTGTCCAATTTCTGGACCCATGACCTAGCTGATGTCTTCTCTGACCCATCAAAATATGGCAGTGTAATCTTGCTCCCAGCATATTGTAAATCCCTATTCACCTGTGGCTGCTGCTGCTGATGCTGTGGGGGTCTACGATCAAATCTACCTCCTCCTCTGGGTTTATAGACATCTATAACCTCATGAAACGTGAGTGCCTGCCGGATCTCAGGCGCTAAAGACATGTACTCGCCATGAAATCTCGTCAAGTCTGCCACCGACATGCCGTTCTGTGGCTGGAAGTCCTGATGATGCACCGGTTGCTCTGCCCCTGGAGTCTGAGGTGGAGTATCTCTGGGTAAGAAAGTAGGCTGGCCTGGCCTACGCTCCTGATAGACCGGTAACGGCTGCCTAGGAGCTGATGCCAATGGCTGATCCACGGGAGTGGTCCCGCTCGTCTGTCCAATCTGTATGAAATGAGGCTGTGTGGGCGTACACTGCCTAATAGTACCCATCAACTGCGACATCATATCCATCATGTTGTCGTGTCTCCGTCTAAACTCCTCGCCCGGTATCACTCTGCGTAATGCCTTCCACTGCATCCTGCGGGCTTCGAGGAAGTCTCGATGCGCCGATAGTGTTGCTGCTGTTTTCCTCTGCGTCTGGCTGGATGCAGCGAAAAGTAAGCACTCGATCTTTATGCGACCTTGCAGGTCGGAGGACTGTCAGTCTTCGTCTTTGCTGTCCCTATACCTCACGGTATCTTGAATGATATCTTGGTTCATAAAGAGGCAGCCGAGAGAAATGCAGCAATGATACGAATAATCGAAAAAAGCAGGATGGCGGAGATCGTGCTCGATACCTTTGTCAGAACCCTGGTGGTTCTCTGTTCAAACCCTAATTGATTTTTTATTGTGTTTTGCAATTTTTTGAGTTTTTTATGATTTTGAGGATTTTTGACAAAAAAACAGATTGCTGCGATTTCTCTAAGAAATTCAAATAAAATCTAAATAAATTCCAGACTACAATTTAATGCTCAGATATGGTAGGCGCTTTCATGTATTCATCTTTCTGAACAATTACAATAATAAAGAAAGAGCTATAAATGGAATACAATGAATTTATTGATGAAAAAACCTGGTTTCTTCTATGGCGGCTGCAATAAATGCTGTATAGTACGGCCAGTAGAAGGAAGGACTCTCCAGTCTCCGTATTCAATGTCAGATCTTCAGAAAAAAACCCCAGACAAAGCCAACGCCCAAGACTAAGTGCAAATATCTGAAAGCCAGGAAAGAATCTCTGAAGGCAATATGTACGGCCTGCAGGTACAGAGTACGGCCTGTCTGCAGCAGTAATAAATGATGTACGGCTTTTGGAAAAATGTGCCCAATCTCAAATGAATGTCCTCTGGAAAGTGCGCCTTGACTGCTAGATGAATAATCTCTGCTGAATGTTGATAAATCTCTGTCTGATTAAATGCTTAAGCCCAATCTGTGACTTCTGAATGAAATCACCAAGTGCAATCTTCAGCTGGTATCTCACAGCCTCAGTATGCCTGATCTCTGAAGAGGTTACGTTCTCCAGAAACGATGTTCGCCAGAAACCCTAGGGTTTGCAAACTCCAATGCTCAGAAGACAAAATTGAATAATAATCAAGATAGTTCGATTTTGCCTGTGAAGAGTAATATATTCTCTTCTTTGAAAAATTCGACCTAATCCCTTCATTAAAATAATCATTTAAATAAATGATATAATATTCACTTTTGAACTTAGGAAAAGGATTAAATAATTGGCGTCCACTTTTAATGAGCATTAAATACTCATTAAGTCACATTATAATAATATATTATAAAGTATAATTAAAATACTTTATAATTGAGCCAATTAATTAAATACTTTAATATTTCAATAAAGTGACTTTATAATAAAGTCAAATTATTAAATATTTAATAATCCATGAATTACTCCTTATTTCTCCGTCAAATCAACCATCTGCTGAACTGGGTCGAATCTGAGCTGATAAAGTGCACCAGGTGCCCTGCCCGAAATAGCAGCTTCCGCCTGACCTAACTTTCTAAAAATAGAAAGTTCTCTGAAAAGACTCTCTGGAAGATTCTGCGAAGGTTAAACCTGACACTGCGCAAACTGGACTACAACAACAGAGCAAGCTGCCAAAAGGGATCCTCTGAACACTGTCACCCTACGAGGATCAAATGATAGGCTAACCTCGTCACCACTATCGCGACTAGGATGGGGACATGACATCTTAACTAACATTTTCAGAGCCAACTAGCACAACAAACACACCTCACTGAGGCTAAATGAACAAAAGTGGCTGCCAAAGAAATAGAATTGACAGAAAAGAACAGTTAGATTCAGGCCAAAGATGGAATTGACATAAAAGAACACCTAGATTGAAGCCAAAGATGAGGAAATTGAAAAGGTGAAGCATCAATTGAAGGAGGCTGCGCACATGGTGAAGGCGGTCAGGGAGAGCGAGTTGATAGCAGCACATCACCTCGAGCTACGGACAGAGGAAGTCTACTGGCTCTAGGGACGTCTTCTGTTCAGTCGGCTCTAGGGACGTCTTCTCATCCATCCTCTCACTAGCTAGTATATTGTACCGTTGTCTTCCAATTTTGTTTGCCAATCATTTGGAAGACGACTTTTTGTTTTGAGGAGGTTGATGTAGTTGTCCAAATGCAATAAATAAATAATATTGTAATCAGCAAAAGTAAAGAATTGTTAGATGTTGTAATCAGGAATTAGTCTCCGACCGTTGGTTGGTTGTTACTTGGTAGTTGCTGACAGTTGGGGTTCTCAAACAATGTCGGCTTGCTATATATTGTATGTTTGCACTTTTAGTCAGGGACCGCATACAGTTTGTATTATGTGATTATTGCATATCCAATTATTTATTAGTTTTGCAGTTCACATATATCAAATGACTGACCGGCCAAATTATTAGTGAAAAATCAATATGTTTGATAGGTTCTCAGTGCTCATACCTGAATTTGAAAAATTCTAAATTTAATTGTTAGGCAATCTACAGCCTGAAACGTGTATTGAAATAAACCAGTAATGCGCAAAATTGGCTTTTCAAGGATGAAATTGGTTTTAACAATTTTTATAGTTATAGTGATAGGAACTGTATTCTTAAGGGGTATTAAGTAGTGTTGGTATGCCAAATAAGATACCTGGACGTTTTGCTTGAATAGATAGTGAAACAAGAAAAAAAAGTTCAGGAAATGTCTTCTTGCAACCTTGACTTCAAATTTTGTGTTTTGATCTTATTCTATTATTCTCTTTCAACTCCTTACTTTTATGCAATCTGACTAATGTGGATTAGTTCATGGTAAACTGTTGGGAAAAAAATGTTATTTAAAACTGAAAACTCTGGCCTTTAACATAATTTGTGATTTCAATTTGTCTGCTGCCATCAACTGAATGCGTTATAAACTTATATTTGTACAATCTGAAGAAGAATATTTGCGATTTCCTTTTGTTTTCTGCCATCAACATACTGTGTTATATATAGATGATCTAAAGATCTAAAGATTATTGTACTGCAGTTTTTTTGGCATGGTTCATACTGTTGAGGCAGACCATGAATGCTTTACAAAAAACTGAATATTGTTTTATTCTTATTTTATTGCAGGCTGAAGCGGAACTCCTTTCTGCTATTGTCACATTCTTTAAGCAACTTGGAATAACATCGTCAGATGTGGGAATCAAAGTTTCTAGTAGAAAGGTATGTCTGAAGAGAAGGCTTATGATTTAGCATAAATCACCACCATTAGGATAGAAAGAAAAGGTGTAATATGTTCAATTAGTTTCTAGATCTTTGTTCTAATCTCCTAATCAAATTTTCCTTAACTTTGGTTAAAGTACATTAAGTTTTTCTCTTGAAACTTGGTTATGAACATAGCTGGAAAATGTAATGTCTACCCCTGATTTTTTTGCGTGTTGTTTTCAGAATAAGACGGAAATGCAGAAAGGGTTTTATGTTTTATGTCCATTCACCATGATGTTCATACAAAGATAATTCATAATTTTGCAAGGAAATATGGAGGTATTACATCAAACAATTAATAACATGCATCTCAATAACAAAATCAGAAGTTTATCAACTTATATCAGACCTGAATAAACACCTTTAACAGCAGATTGCACACCATGGAAAGTGCAGATCAGAACCAAGTTGCAGACCAATCCCCAAGGAAAGAGGTACAGCTCCCTAGGAGGGCGATTTGCTCTATAAAATCAAGGCTTTACCAATAAATGCAAATGAGTAGTACATAAGGGGTGCCCAGCCAAGAAGAATCTGATGAAGCAATTCCCAGAAAGAGATTCCCACGTGCCACAAAGATATGCTTCGTTTGGCACCTTCCAGCTACTCAGAAAATACAAATTTCAGACCTCAGAAGTTTGTTTTAGACCTCAGAAAATGGATGGAATCAGCAGACCTCAGAAAATGGATAGAATCAGCTGCAACTTACTAAAAATAGCTGTCACCATTGGAAAAACCCAAAAAAGACCTAGAAAAACCCATAAAACTCCTCCCAAGCCGCCAAGTCCCCTAACCAAATCCACTTAGCCTATGGGAATTAGAATAGGCTAATGGAAACCCAGACTGGCTATGAGCAAGAAGGGGACATTAGAAAAACCTGAGAGTCAGCAGCCCAAAATTTTGACTTGGACTTGTTACTCGGGAAAACCTTGGCTAAAAAATAAAAATAACATAGTTACATAATTACAAAAAAAACAGAAAACAATGCATTTAGCGAACAAACAAGTCTAATGAGATCATCAATTATTATAATTTAAAGATTACATATGTCATATGACCATCAAATGCTTAAAATTTGAAATTTTCAAAGTCAATCAATACATTATATTACTTTAAAATTATTAGATAGTATTTGTTTAACTGTTGACAATAGACATATTTTATAAATAACCAAATTTCAATCTATATCCACCTCTTCTCCCTCCAATTGTAACTTTTGAGCCTCAAACTAAAGGAAAGTCGATATCAACATGAAGATTGATTGTTTCCTCAAATGTCTATATCTTTCTCTAGTGCATCCACCTTTGCTGCTTCTGCTGTTACTCTCTCTGATTCTGCAAGATCTTTACTAGTAAACATATCATTATGTGCTTCTTCAACTTTGACAATCCAATCAACAAATTGATTGATTTCATCCAAGTCGATGGCATAACAAGGAGCCTCCACCTTATTGGTTCTAAGACAAAGGTTGTATTGGATGAAGAGAAGGTCATTGAGGTGCTCTTAGGTCAACCTGTTCTCTTCTTGGTGTGAATGCTCTCAAATAGGCTCCAGTTGCATTCACACCGAAAAAAAATAAAGGGCTGGGACTAAACATTGATAGCTAGCCTCTATAGATTTTCTGTGCCAACACCATAATTCTCCCACAACAAATTTACAAATAAAACATTTCAAAAAATATATATGAATTAAGTACAAATTTCAAAACTTAAAATTAATACTTGCAAGTTTCTAGTTTCTAGTATTAAGCTAAAAACTAAAGGATTATTATTTTTACTTAGTTGCTAATTTTCCCTCCTTTGAATGGTTTGAGGGACATAAAAAGAGCCTCCCCTTTGCACCCTTGTAGATTTCCAACTCATCAAGAAGTTTTTCTATCATGCCCCCGAAATTGCAACACTAAAATTAGTAAAATATAAAAATAACCCAGCATTGAAATGTAAATAAATAACAAAAATACACATTGAATATATAAACATAAATATTAACAATTTAGTATTATGATTATAATTGTTATAATATAATAATATAAAACTAATATAAAATAAATTTATTAATTTAAGCAAGTATATAAATCTAAATAAGTAGCAGTGATTATGCTCAATAACAAGGCAGCGAACCCATGCTGAAGAAACAATGATTATTAAAAGGCAGCAACTTAAATAGTTATTTAGATCAACCAAGAAACGATGAGTGGATAATTAAAGGTGAGCCATATCCTAATTAATACTATGCAGCGATGAAAGTCAGCAAGTACAATGTTTGGAAGGCAGCGATTCACAAAGGCTGCGATTCCCTTTCTAAGGGAAGCAGCGCTTAAACTAGAGGCAGCAATTAATAAATAAAAAGAGAGACTTAGATTAGTCAATGGGAAGGCAGTGATCAAGGGAAACAAACGAGCATGCCTTTTCAAAAAGGTTATCTCCTTTCTAAGAGATGGAGTCCATATATAAGGAAAATGAAATCATTTGCAAAGGGTATCAAGAAAGGATTGAAATATGTCTTGAAAAGCAGATTGAAAGAAAGGAATAAGGAATATTATTAGATGTAATGACAGATATCTTAATAGATTATGATCATCAAATCATTTACAGATTTGCATAGAAGATTTAGAAGAGGTAAATGCAGAATTAAGAGAACAAATACCAGCAGGGAAAGTATACAGAACAAGAGATATATATAGATCTTAAAGAAGTAACTAACAGGTTTGAAAGAGATAATAGAGGAATGGAATTAGCATGTAAGTATAATATAATTAACAATATAAGAATAAGTAAATATATACATATATGTATATATGGATAAGTAAATACATGTATATGCAAGGGATAATATGAATGGAATTAATTATCCCTGAAATGATTAATGGAGGAAGAAATAGGAAGTCTGATATGGAAATAATCAGGAATAAATAAATAGTCTACACTCAGAAAGGCAGCAGCCCCTAAATATATTAAGGGACTGATATCATAAAGTATATATGAGAAGAAGATAGTTCAGTGGAAGATAAATGAAGATAAATAATAAATCAATAAGGGAAGTAAGTTAAATTTAATTACATGTACACACACACACACATATGAATTATATACGATTATGCAATAATGATGCTTGCAGCAATTATTGAGCCTTATAAGTAATTATGAATAAGTATGGATAATAGATTCTTATTTGTTTGATTTACGCTAATGATATCTTCTGAATGTTAAAAACAGAATTGATTGGAGAAGAAATAAATTTAAACCAGCGATTATCTGAATAAGTATGGATAATAGATTCTTATTTGTTTGATTTACGCTAATAATATCTTTTGAATGTTAAAAACAGAATCGATTGGAGAAGAAATAAATTTAAACCAGCGATTATCTGCAGAGATAAATCAATAAAATGGAAATAGAGGTCTGCACCCTCTAAGTTAGAAATAATTAATTAATTGGCATATGTGCAGCATTCTGATTTCTTGAGTCAGTGGTATGAAATCTGATTTACAATAATGTAGTTGCAGTACAATTTAATATAAGTGATTGTGACTGTTTAATTAGATATTGGAGGTACTGATGATACATTGCTGTTATGACTGCTTTCTTATATCAGTAAATATTGGAATAATATTTGTTTTTCATGTCTTGAATGTTTTAGCAATGATAGAGGAGACTGAGATTACAAGAGGAGTACAGTGATGGGGCACTCTCCTAGGTATGCCACCTCGAGATGGGGATCAGGTAGTCTTGAGATGGCCAAGGGGGTACAGAGGGTACTATGCTTTGGGCTTAGGAGAGATGGGCTTTTGGGGCACCCTTTGTAACCTCACCCCTCCATCATGGTGAATCGACACAAGAAGTCCAATCATAGAGAGAGGGAAAGGGTTGGCAAGATGATGGGATAACGGAAAGGGGACACCTCATTGGGTAGACCACCTCATATGGATGGCATGGGCCACATGAGGCCAAGAGGGATGGTATATCCGCTCTTGGGCCTAGGGTAGATGTAACATGCCTGATGTTTTACCCTTTGATTTTAACTATGTTTTGACCCACATGTAAATAGTTCAACATAAAGCAATAAAAAATTTCTTTTCTAATTCAATAACAAGATGCACTTTCAAAATAATCCCATTTTAAACTACCATTGCATTTATAAGGAAACATTATATAATCCCAAGTAACAATTTCATATTACATAATCCCATGTAAAGATAACATTTTTCCATTTACTATTCCATAAAAATAGAGATACATGAATACATACATAGCTTCCAAGAGCTTTAAAAAAATAGAGTACAAATGGTCTAGATGTCCTTGCTAGCATACATACTCAAATTTCGGCTACCAATTGTATGAGGGAGAGTATCACTCAAGCGTTTTTCCACCAACCACAAACATACTGTGGTCTCTCGCACATCTACCTAATTGGTAAGATGGCCCTACCCTTTGACGAAGAGATTGGTATGGTAACCTCATAATACCTGCCTTTCTGAGCATGGTGTTGTGTCCCACATAACTAAAGCTACCATACATTGGCTACAACCTACATGCATGACATTCCTAGCTTAATTATGCAAACCTGGCTCACAATGAACCAACAAGTGTAATCAGTGGCTACTTACACTACTTTGGCCAAAGATTTAGCATATAAATACAATTGCTTAGCACTTCGAGCGTAGTCGTATGTTCACTCACCCTTAGCTCGCTTTGGTATATGACCATTCATACTCTTCTCAATCATAGCATATTTTCAACCTAAAAGGTGATGACTTAACTAAGTGACCACTAGGTTACTCCCATCCATGGATTATCCTAGCCCTGGGATCAACCAAACTAACCATACATGTACATATAATATTGCAACCTAACATTCTCAACATAGTACTTTGAGATATTATCATTTCTCATATTTAATACTTTATGCAAGCATTCATACGTTCTATGACAACCTAGTTATTATACTATTACACTATGATTATCTCGTTTAGCAAACACAACCATAAAATTTCCAACATAAGGAATAAAAATAAATAAAAGTATTAACCATCATGGTTTCACCAAAATAAGAATTCACCAAAAGATAATGCAAGCTCACCCAAATGAGAAATAACCAAATTTCAAGCAATCATAACATATAATTCATCTTTTCCTTAAACACTTGCATTCATAAACAAATACGATTTCAACATAAAATAATAGAGAAGTAAAATCAGCGTGCCTAGAATTATAGCTTCCAATGAAGATACTGCTTCCTAAGCTTAATTCTCACAATCACGCTTGTTGCTCCTTCTATGATCAGCCTATCTCCAACCTAGCCTTTCTCAAAAACTCTCAACAAACTCACAAAACAATCTCTCCTCTCTTATTAAAGCACTCAACAACTAATTTGCATAGAAAGCTACAACAATGAACTTCAAAAGAATGATAACGAATGAATAACCAAAAGGCTAAGAGGTTGCCTCTACTTATACAAAAATATGAGAAACTTATTGCTACAAACTAGCTCTACAATCCACCACCTTTTCTCTTCCAACTGCCACCACTTAATAGCAAAAACTAACTTAACCTTTAAATGAGTCAACTAAGCTAATTGAAGTGAAATGTGGCTGCTCAAACAGTTAAGATGCAAACACATAAAAAGACCCTGCATTTTCAGCCTCTCTAATATGGCTGGGTCACCCCTTTTAACTGCCAACAATTGCTATTTTACTGAGTCAAAGCACAAAAATGTTTACCTACAAGTTTCATATTTGCAGACTAAGTCGACTTCTTCCAAGCTTGAGCCAGCTCGTGGCTTTGACAAAGTCTTATGCTTTATCAAGGCCGTGCTTGCCTTTTTAGTGCAACGCATAGACTTCTATTTGATTCAAACTTCATACTTTATGGCACCACACAATACATATTACACACCCTTTCAGCTGTGTGCTGGTTTTAATATATGCAGCAACATTAAAATGCATTACTTCACTTTTGCATGGTGCAGATTAAGCGCTTCATAAACTTTGTTGAATACCATTCACTTTATAAACAATACATCATATATTATGCGCCATACTATGTGCTTTAATTTGTATTTAAATATTCTCACATATGTGCAACATATGAGTTAAACCTTACTTGGATTTATATAGCCTTTTACTATTAATATGGTCCGCATTATATATGCGCCAAAGTTTACTTTATAACATTTCAAATATATATATATATATATATAAACATATATATATATATATATATATGCATATTAAAATCATTATATATAATGTTTTTTATAATATATATATATAAACATATATATATATGTATATTAAAATCATTATATATATATATATATATATATATGTAAATACGTATACATTAATGTACTCATATACATATATATTAGTATATATATCATTATTTTAGTATCCATTATGAACACATATTTATATATTCATCGATCGGTATATTTATACAGAATGTGTATATATATATATATGTCATTTATGTCCAATCGATATTCTCATGCATATGATAAATCCGCACATGAGTATGCGTAAGTACTTCTACTTACGTATACACACGCACGTATATACTCACATGTATGAGTTATCACAATCACATACATATATGGATATATACATTCTATGTATATACTCATTGATTAATACATAAATACAAAATACACGAAGAACAACTTATACTTAATATAGAGATTTAGTCACATAATCCTAACTAAGAAACAATCATGAAATCAAAGACCAAAACCAAAACCATAACAAATCATCCCTAAACTATGACCGAAGGTTTACTTACCAATTCCCGAACTAACTTGACTCAACTTGACCAAACTAGGATGTGAGTGTGTGATAGCTCAAATAGGCATATTAAGGGTTACCAAACCAAGCTCTTCTCCTGAGTGATACTCCCCCTCTCTTCCGGAGGCTTGATACTTTTCCTGCATCCAACTTAGTGCATCACAACAGTAGTTAGCCGATAACAATACATTTATATGCATCAAATATTTTCATCTTCAAATCATTTAAAGTATCATATTGTATAGCACATTCATTCATCACATTTCCCATAAAAATATACAAAACATAATCATGTATTAAAGCATTTTAACCCATCAAGTAACAGTAAATAGGTAACAACACAATGGGGTGTAACCGTAGAGGATCCTAGACACCCCATCAAAGTCACATTCTCCCATGCTCTCCTATGGTCGAGCCTTCCAAAGATATTAAAGTGCTTTATGATTGGATTAATAATTCTATCCTAAATTTACTTATGTTTAATTATGATAATTTGCTAATTAGTATTATTGTGGTAAATGGTTTATAATCTGTTTGCAGGGCTTCAATCAGGTGAAAGGTATTTTCTAACCCATTTGTTTATTTGGAAATTGAGAAAGTAGGGAAAATTTAGGGCATTCCCAATTAGGGGACATTACATTGTCTCTAGTGTCTTCATTTGTTGCCATCTTCTATATGCATGAAGTAAGGCTTGGCATTACCTCATTGGCCTTAAATGTATTAGAGAAGAAAATTATTGGGTTAACCAAGGCAATTTATTGGTTGGTGGAGTTGGTTCATCTATTTACAATAAATGATGTGCCAAATAAAGTCATATTTGGTTTGTTACCACCATAGTAATGCAAAATGACCTCTTTGGTCCTATCCATAGCCTCATAGAGGTAACTCATTGTCATGCTATACCCATCCATCAAATGTAAAACTTTGATCAAATGCTTTGTCACCAAAAAAATTGAAAAATAAATTATAAATTATTAGGAAATTAAAAAGCAATAACTAAAAATAGAAAAAACTAGCAAATAAATAATTCCGTATAGAACTAATGTTTGTAATTGTTTTACTTACCTTGAGTGTCTCTTTTAAATTTTTTATTAACACTTCAAAATAGTTTTTGTGACATTCTTCCCTTTGACTTTTTTGGAATATGGAGAGCCCATCTAGGCATTGTTTACAAACATTTGTTTGAGAGAAAGAATTGAGGCTAGAGTGCTATGCAAAGTGAGGAAGGTGGTGGTAAATCTAGTCACCCCCATTTTTGATTTCATGCAAGGCATCTATGGACTTAAAGAAACGAATATGCCACTCAAAGCCACTAAAAAGTTGAGACTCCTATTTTTTCCATCTATCCAACAAATAGTGGAATGCCCCTCCTAAATAAGTCTCCTTGGAGATACATATACTGCCGTGTTGTTTTACAATTTTGACAACTTTCTCAACCCCAACCAACCCTTTGGATCACCTCTTCTAACAAATAGTACAAAGTCTCAACATTTTTGATTTCATGCAAGGCATCTACAAATTTAAAGAACACCAACATGCCTCTCAAGTTCTCAACTACAACTCGTGTATTTATGATGGCTTCCTCTAGAAATGGGCCATAGAAATTCTTAGCCATTGAAGTATTAAACCCCTTACTAGCAATTGCCAATGTATTCACCAATCCTTTCCAATATGGGTTGTGCACCACATTGAATGGTATATTATTGTAGTACCCAAAGTTTTTCATTGCATCTAGTCTCATGGCATTTCTCTTTGCTCCAAGAGGTACCTACCAATGAAGGTTGTGCATTGGAAATTGTGAGGAATAAAGTAATTTGGTGAAGAAGGTATATGGCTCACGAGTTTCATTAGTGGAGAAAAGTGGACACTGAATTTGTAGGCTGATAAAAGAATTTGTAGGTGAATTGGGGTTGGAGCTCATCATTGTTGCTAGTGCTTCCCTTGTCCTCGACCTTTCTATTTTCTTCATATCATAATTGGTAAGTAGGGCATCCATTTCTCTTCTCCTTCATTAGGCATATTGGAAAACACCTTCACACCATCTCATAGGAAATCAGCAAAAAATATAGGTCACTATGCCCTTGGTCTCACTTGTTGTGCCATGCTTCCATGTAGGGTCTTTCTCACCACTGCTTTGTGTTGAACTTGCCCTTGCTGATTTTATACAAAGAAAAAATAAAAAAATCAGTAGGGTTTTGAATTAGTTAAATTTCAAAAAAAATAAAATGATGATTCATTCAAATTGAAGGATGATAAGACTACTTTGATCTATGATGGACACAAAAGTGACTAACAGAATTTATATTTCTAAGAAGCATTACTGTTGGGATGAACCTTTCATTTAGCAAATTAGCATAGATACAACTAACAAATATTATAAGATATTCTAGTGGATGAGGCAAAGTAATAGCTATTTCATTATGCTAAATTAGATAGATTGTTGAACCTCCCAAGAGCATGTTGTCATTGGGCTAATTGTGTGTATGTCATGCGGTTATTATGTTTTTTCTAGCTTATATATAGTGGCACTATCGTAATGTATACTATGGATTGCATTATCAAGTTAATATGGTATTATAGTCATTTGGTTGTCTTTGTGTGCTTCTTTTGTAAGGAATTGTTTGCTTCAGCTGCAATTCTGGGAGATGATAGTCTTTGGGATATTGTGTCCATTGAAGACATGATTTGCTGATTGTTTATCCATGATGGGCCATCATCTGCAGCAGTTAAGGGTGGTAACATCAATTTTCATATGAGCATTAAGGACTTGAATGGTAGGGCAGCAAGCAGATGCTAGATTTAGCACATGGCATCATTGCTCCCAACTACGCCCTGACAAACTGCTTCACCTTCCACTATTTCTCATACATTTCATGTAATTTTGTGTGTTCTTGATGTGGTCGGATTGTGTTAAAGAAAAAAGATTGTGCTCTTATAAAAGGTGCATCCTTTAAGAAAAGGTGTAATGTATGAAAAAAGTGCAGTCTAAAACAGAAAAGAAAAGAAAATGAAGATGTACAATATTTTGCCTTTGTTTTGTTCAAAGGGATCATTGATATGAAGGAGCCACTGATCTCTGTATGATAGAAAAGTAATCTAAATTTTATTTGTTTTGATTAAAATAAAAACATATACCATAGCATATTTATGTTTGATCTTTTAAGTGAAGGGAGTATTGAAGGCACGTGTGTTACGTTTGTCATTATTAGATTAATGTTGAGTGTGGATCATAATATATTTAAATCATTAGTGGTCTCTCTTTATTGTGTGGAAGTCTTGTGGCCTATGGCTTTTGAATGAAGAGTGAATGAATAGTTGCATGGCGTGCCTATATTATAAAAATATTTCGGTTGCAATTATTAATGTCTTTGCTTGATAATTTTTGTTTTATGAAACAAAAGGAAGGTTATTTTTAGGTTAGAAATATGGACAGTATAATTATATAAAGCTTTGTTATTGCCCGAGTCTTAGGAATTGACAAGGAAAAATTATAGCTTGTGGAGTCCCAAAATACCTTTGTTTCTTTGAGTTTCTTGGATAGGAGGATGTGGGGATGCAGTTTGAGGGACAGGAAAAAAATTGTTGAATTTTGGAGACAGCAGGGGAATGGTAGTGGGATGGTTATTAAAATAACTTAAACCAAAGTAAAAGCAACTGAAATTTTAAAAATTAAATAGAATTTGCTGAATTTGCAATCTGAATGTACCTCTTTAGTTTTTTAGAGTTTTTTTAGCATTTTTTTCCTTCAAAAAAAGTTACCTTTTTATTTATGCACCGAATGGAGCAGGCTGTCCATTCTGATAAAAGGGGATTTCCCCTCTGAGTCCCCAAGCTCCTGGGACATCTAGGACATCACCTAAACCCTTGGGATTAGCTTCCCATGGGACACTACAAAATATCTATTTGTGAGTATCGTGACCTTGATCAAAATATGTTAAATAAAGAAGAAAAACTAGTTGATCATCTCATTGATTTTGACAGAAGACATAAATTAACATAATCTGTCTTTTTTATTTCTAGTATGGTTCTTATCTGGTCAGAATGTTCTTTCTTTCTCTTTGTCATAGTATTCTAACTGATTTTCTAAAATCCATTGAAACAGTTTCTGCTCATAAGTGATAACAAACGTGTTACCCCTGGGCTTTGGATCAACTCTGTTATAAGTTTATTTTGCAGATTTTTTTTGACGAAATAAAGTTATTTATAAATGAAAAAATTAGAAAGACAATGCTGAATTTTATGTACACTTACAGATTTATACAGATAATTAAGACAAAATGTCAAAATCTGTGTATGTAATGAATGTACTCATCTAGTTTTAATTTTCATTGTGAGTTAAGGTCAAATGACTGGAGCTCATATTTTTCCTAACTTGTAATGGTTTTATAGTCTGGATTTGTTCCTGGCCATCAAAACCGAGCTAATAGCTCCGGTGTTACTGCTTCCTCCATAGCTTTAGCTGCCTGCAAGATTTGTCCACAGTTTTTCCCTTTTGATGAGCCATTTGATTCTTAGCCTTCACAGCTTGCTTCATTGGATCATCAGATCTTGCCTTAAATATATTTTTTCAAATTATTTGGTTTCATTGTGTTCTTCCAGTGTTCCAGCCATTGGCGGGCAACTCAACACTTGAGTTATGTTGCTTATCTCATCGGATTTCTGAGTCTCAGGATTAAATTTATCTTCAAAAAATATATGAATCTATTCGGAAGTTTGCTTGAACATTTTGCGAGGCCTGACTTGGTGTTGCTAAGTTCATGAAGAACCCAGTACTTTTTTAGATATGATTTAATAGCCCCGAGCTCCTAAATACTATAGTTACTGCATGTTTTGTGCCTGCTGACATCATGCAGGGTTTTCAGGACTTTTTAAGTTGCTTGTGTCTTGACTCTTAACATTTCGTGCGAGACATTTCTTGTGACACTGTCTGACAAATTTCCAGAATATTAGAGAACATAACATTTCCTTAAATATTTGTTTCTTCTGGGATTCTGGTATTTATTGATTGACATGCAAGTGCTGGTACCCATTTGTAATATTATTTCCCAATTTATTGGGTGGCCTGAGACTGTTCTTTAGTTGTACAACTGAAGGTTTTGGAGATGTATTAACATACTCTTTGATCATCTCGTCTTTTGTTTTCCCGAGTTTATGGATCCTTCCTTTCATTTGAATTTTGGATTCTTAAGTAGTGGCTTAACATATTTTAAGTTCTCAGGAGTCTAGGACCACAAGCTCCCATGGTGCCCAAAACTCAAGGAGAAACTGAGGACGTTACCAATCTGCTGAAAACCTCCCATAGACATTCTAACTATCCCCACACCACTAGTTGTTTAGAAAAAAGACAAAAACACATTTGTAAACTTAAAAAAAGGCGGGGTTGGCATTTTCAAACAGTTAACATGATCATTAATAACATATTAATCAGATTTTCATATTACAGTGTTATTTTTTCAGCATTTCACTATATTTTCATATTCAATTTTGAATGATTGACATTGAATGTTCATTGTTTAATGACAGATTTTGATGTTATGTGAATTTCAGCTCTCCATAATGTTCGTGATGTCAAAAAGTTTCATAATTCAATTGAAAAGCTTTAAAATATAGTTTTTATAGTTTTCTTGTGTATATAGTTTTTATAGAGAGAGAGAGTACCCCAGCGATCCCACTATCCTGGAAAGTCAAGAGAAACATAGAAAATAATGCCTTTGTATCTCTTTTTTATATCATGAACAAATGTAAGTTGAATGATCTTGTCTATGTCATGTTGCTTTTTGCTTAGTTTGTAGATGCATCTTAATATGTTGATATAGATACAAAGCATTTTGCTGTGCCTGATTGGAAGCGATTCAACAATGTAGAATGTCTAAATTGTTTTCCATTTGGTTTATTCAATTATTGTGTCTTTATGCTTCCTTTGTATGCTTTTGGTCAATACTGCTGTTAAACCAATCAAAATTGGTTACTAATTGCAATTTAGTTGTTTTAACCCATAGCGGCAAGTGTCAACTTATTTGTATATTTTTACTCAACTTTTCCAGTGTAAAGATATAAATTTTGTTTCAGGTTCTTCAAGCACTCTTGGACCGTTATTCTATACCCACAGATTCATTTGCAGCCGTTTGTGTCATTGTTGACAAGGTCAGTATTCCCAAGCTGACTATTGATTTAGGATATTAGTAATATGCTTAACAACTA
Source organism: Sequoia sempervirens (assembly GCA_007258455.2). NCBI lineage: Eukaryota > Viridiplantae > Streptophyta > Pinopsida > Cupressales > Cupressaceae > Sequoia > Sequoia sempervirens. Next base: position 44,724 of record VDFB02049465.1, on the reverse strand, counting down.
CTATGTAGCTGTAGGTTGTCTGTTGTTGTTAGCCATTTAGCTGGATAAATTACTCTGTAGAACTTATTAAACTATGCATTGTTCTTGTTTCTTCCGAGTCTCTTGTTGCTGAGCACTTGTTAGTAAATCTATGGAAGAAACGGTTTCTTGGAGAAACATATGCTTGTCATGTGATTCTTGTTCAAGACTATTGAAGAGTTAGTTGTCCTTTTCAAACATCCACAGGATCCCATTAGTGCATTTAGATGTAGTGAGGCTCATAAATCTTTGCTTATAAATGAGTATATCAATCATGTTTCAAAATTAGTATGTATGAGTAAATTTTAAGGTGAGAAAATGTTGCACAATATTTTATTCATTTAGAAAATATATTTGTATTATCCCTGAAAGTGACCAAAAATCATATAAGACTGATTATTTTTCATTTCCGATTTTGAAAAAGCATCTCACAATATAAAATATATCAATAATGATGCAAAAAACATGCAATAACTAATCACTTAACAGTCATAATGGGAGTTTTATTCTGACATCAGGAGAAATATGATGCCAGCATTGGCTCTGACGTCACAAAACTAAATCCTTTTTAAAGACATTCACTCTCCAAATGATAGGAGCAGCTTAGTCCTTCCTAAATTTCTCCACATGCTCAAGGGATTCCATGAAACCATTGAAAAGTGGCTTTGCATTTGCACTAAGAAAGAAAAGAGACACCACAGAGTTGAGTGGTATTCCAAAGGCCTTTTCCATTTTTTCACATTATTCATGTGTTCCCCAACAAGACGGCTACCATATTCTGACATAAACCAATCCCAAAAGGTTAGTGCATCTTTGCATTGGTTATTCTCTTTGACAACTCACACGACACCATTATTGAACTTAAACATTCCCGACCTAGCATTAATAAAAAGCTTTGGGTAATAATTACCTACTAAGGATTAATGCATAGTTACATAACAAGTTCTCAACTCAGACTCAGAGGAGGCTAGTCACTTGGAAGTCAGAAAGACTCGGAAATCAAAATGTTTTAAATATTGATTTTTGTGAAAAATACTCGAAGGTTTTTCATTCAGAGAGGGAATAGCAACATGGAGTACAAATACATTTAAATGCATGCCAATTTAAGCAGTGAATGGCATTGTTTCTCTTTCAGGTTCTTTCTCTTCTTCTTTCTGAGTTTTACGGATGGGATAACATGGTTTTAGGGAACAACAAATTTTTTTCTTGATTTTGGAGACAATAGGGGACAGCTATAAACTAACATGCAAAAAATAATATTTGAATTTCTAAAATACAAATAAATAAAACATAACTTACACAAACTAAAAGAAGTTGAAACTTTTAAAAGTAAGTACTAAGTACAATGTGTTGAATATGCAGTAATAATCCATTGATCCCATGATATCTAAGTTACCTGTTTGGGTTTGGGTACAACAATTATTTTGGGGGGTTGGATATGTGTTGGGTATGTCTGTACAAAAAATATATAAAAGACATAAATATATACATATTTTAGCTTAAAGACAGGAATTAAGTTAAAATAACCAGACAACATACATTTAATAAACAAAACAACCATATATTTTCTATAAGACCATATGTATCTCAATATTAAAAGCCGTGGATCTTTTGTGTGGACCAAGCTCAGAGCATAAAAATGAAAAATAAAACATACAATACTCATTTGGTGGATGCTTAAAAGGGTGGTAAAAAGTAAAGCATGTGTTGTTTTTAATAATGTGAAGGTTGTAATTATTGCTTTTTAAGAGAAACGCAGCAGGCAATACTCGAATACTTACCTAAAAAGAAATAGCAATTCTCCAAAAAGTTTAAAAAAGAAGAAGAGAAAGAGCACCATATTGATTTAAAACAAGCAGCAGAACCAACAATAATAACACCACTTCCAGAAAATTATCATCTTTATGCATATACCCATTGGCCAAAATTGAATGTAGAGTTAAGAAGAAGAAGCCTCAGGGAACAATGACCTTACCACATTCTACTAGGCTTCCTAACTATAATGGTTTTGTAATTGAATGTAGAGTTAAGAAGAAGAAGCCTTGGGGAACAATGACCTTACCACATTCTACTAGGCTTCCTAACTATAATGGTTTTGTTTGTACAAGTTCCTTGGCATTAACAAAGAAAATGCTTTTAGTAGTGAGACGCAAAAGGGTTTTATTTTTCCTTTTTATTAAATGTGATGAATATTAAGAGTGAAGAAAAAGCAGGAAAAAGAAAGGTTGTGTGGTTTGCGATTGGATGGGTTGGGTGTGGGATTTGAGCCCTATATTCACCTGGGTATGCCCATTTGGAGCTTGAATCGCATGCCATGTATGTACCCAGACAAATTTGGGTCCAAATCTTGTGCCCAACTCACATTGGGGATGAATTAGATTGTGAACCAAGACTAGGAATGTTAGTGTTTTAATTTGCACCTTTTAGTGCGATACAAAATGGAACAAATGTGTGGTAGAATTACTTTTCAAATTAGAAGGAGAATCTCCTTGTAAAACAAAATCTAACCCCAATATGAAGTTATGAACAATATGTACGTGCTATTTACTATCTTTACAATGTTTTCTAGGGTGGTTCACAATCATGCTAAATACAACTAAATGTGAGTTTTTGGATTCACCTAGGGGAAAAGGGAGACACTCTTCAACTCAAGGCAAAAGATTTTAGTATCTAAATAAATCCTATGACTACATGTTTGCATTGTTCAACGAAATGTAGAGACTGAACAATGCAAGTACACATAAAGATTGAATAGGCTAAAACACATAAGAACAAAACACTTTGATAAATTAAATTAAGGGATTGGTACAAAGTCACAATTTTTAACTTTGAGAAAATTTGCAATACAAAGCTTGTAAACTCACTAAGAGCAATTTAATCTCTCTTAGCGCACATAACAAAACATTTTAATAGTAGTTTAAAAGCAAAATATGCATAATCAATTTTATTGAATGAACACTGAATTTTGGATTAATGTTAATATTGAATAGTAATTTCAACATTAATATTGAATAGTAATAGCAAACAAAAGATTACCTTTATAATTCTGTGACTTCCATTCTAGAAAACCCTAGGACATTACATCCATTATATTCTTGTGATTTGCATTTTGAAAAACCCTAGGATATTACAGTGGTATCAGAGCCTTTGCTTCTTGCCAGCCTATGTGCGTAATGTAGATTCACGAGCTTGAGTGACAGAGAACTAAGATATCAACAAAGGGAGAAGAAGAGGGCAGCCATGGCTGACACAAATGAAGACAATTCTCAAGAATTTATCAAGGAGAGCAAAGAGTTTCAAACCAATATGAGGGATACTATGGTGGAGATGGTCCAACTTCTAAGAGGTCTGAATTAGCAACTGAGTGATGGTATTGAAGGGAGCAGTTTTTAGGGGGTGACGGGGTTTCAACTAACCCAATCCCAAGAAATTTTAGAGCCATATTCTTGGAAAAGGAAGGAGTAGCACCCAGGGAAGAAGAGCAACCCATTCAAGGAGATGAAATGACAAGACTTAATGATGGATACCATGCCCTAAGCGCTACCATACGATGAGACATGTCTTTCATGGAGTGCTATGATATGAAGACAAGGAATGGTCATAGGAGGAGAAGGTACGAGGAGCAGCCCCGAAAGGATATACAACACCATTTAGGGAAGATCACCATTCCCACTTTTGATGGGTTTGGAAGTTGTTCAACATGAGCTTGGTTGTAGAAATTGGAAACGAACTTCTCCTTCAATCCAATGTTTGAAGATGAGGCTATCAAGTTTTGCTACCTTGCATCTAGAGAGAGTGACACACGATTGGTGGTATCATGACATAGTGACCCAAGGACATGATTCAATCACTACCTTAGACGAATTCCGCCAAAGATTGATGAAAAAGTTCAATAGGAAGGATCCAAAGATTCACTTTAGAGAGCTAGCATAGTTGAAGCAAGAGGGCATAGTGGATCAATATGTAGCAGAATTTCAGAGGCTTTCGGTGATGGTTCCAGATATGACGGAAAGGAGGCTCATTGTCCTTTTTATAGAAGGCCTATCCGAACCCCTCAAAGGTTTGGTAAGGGCATTTGATTTGAGTTCATTGCAAGAGGCTACTAGGAAAGCTCTAAATTTGGAGGATTCAGTGGTGAAGGATAGATTCTACTCCAAGAAGGCACCTCCATTTCTACAAAAAAGACTTCAAAAGAGCATGCTTCCACCAAAGGCTTACCCCCCAAGCCAAACCAAATTGAAGTGTCCAAGAATGAACTCTGTAGGAAAAAGCTATGTTTCACATGTTGGGAGTCATGGAAATCAGGCCACAGGTGGCTGGGGAAGGGGAAAATACATTATATAAAGGTGGTTTCTGATGAGGAGTTTGAGGTAGAAGGAGCAGAACCGAAGATTGTGGTAGATGAGTTTGAGCATGAGGACCAAGGAGGAGAGCATCTAGGAGGCACACTTGCAACACTTTCAGGAGCACCTAGATATCACTCTTTCCATGTCAAAGGAGTCTTGCAAGGACAAAGGGTGACAGTTTTGATTGACAATGGGGCAACCCACAATTTCATTGATGAAGGTTTGGTGGCTAAATTAGGTTTGAAGACACAAGGGTTTGAAGGATTTAATGTCATAGTGGCAGATGTCTATACTATCCCATGCAACCAAAGGATTCAATAGTTGTAGTTGGTTCTAGGAGGACATAAGATGCGGGATGACTTCTACATGATTGGTGTTGGTGAGATAGAGTTGGTTTTGGGGAGTGCGATGGTTTCACTTGCTTGGAGAATACACATAGAACTATCAGACCATGGAGTTGAAGTTCAAATCTAATGGGAAGGAGGTCGCTCTTTGAGGCTTATCCAATGGGGGTCCCATGGTGGTTTCAACCAAGAGGATGGAGAGATTTTTTTTCGTAGGGATGAAGTGGCTTGTGCAACAAAGTGCTTGAGTACCGATACAAGTCCACCCAAGGATGGGAAAGCTTACCATATCAATATCCAATCCATCCTAGGCAAGCGTTGTAAGGTGTTCAGTGAAATACCCCCCAGGTTACCACCAGACATAGGTTTCTGGCATGTGATTGAGTTTGAGGAGGGAGAAAAACCAACAATCACTATGCCTTATTGTCATCCTAGGAGATACAAGGAGGAGATTGAGAAGGCAATTAAAGAGCTATTGGGCATGGGACACATTCGACCAAGCTCCAACCTGTTTGCCTCTTCAGTTGTGTTGGTCAAGAAGAAAGATAGTACTATAAAGATGTGTATCAATTATAGAGCCCTCAACAAAAAGACAATCAAGAACCACTACCTCATACCTAGGATTGATGAGTCGATAGATGAGCTTGATGGTGCAAGGTACTTCTCCAAAATTGACTTACAATCGAGGTATCGTTAGATAAGGGTTTGAGATGAGAATGTGCACAAGAAAGCCTTCAAATGTCACTATGGGCACTACGAGTTATTGGTTATGCCATTTGGGTTGACCAATGCACCTACCACTTTTCAGTCATGTATGAATCAGGTATTTATTTTGCAATTGAGGAATTTGTGTTGGTCTTCTTTGATGACATCTTGATTTTCAGTAAAACACAGGAGGATCACTTGAGGCACATAGATGAAGTGCTTGGAATACTTGAGCAACATTCGTTCTACGCCAAGGCATCCAAATGTGAGTTTGGTTTGATTGAAATATTATATTTGGGGCTCAAGATTAGTGCCCAAGGGGTTAGTGTGGATAAGGACAAGATTAAGGCAATACAATACTGGCCTAGACCAAGGAATTTGACACATTCGAGGGACTATGCAGCTACTATCAAAGGTTTGTTAAAGGTTTCTCACAACTTGCAGCCCCATTGACAAATTTGACGAAGAAAGGGGCTTCCTCTTGGATCCCTTCAACACAGGGAGCTTTTGACAAGCTCAAGGAAGTAATGAGTTCATGTTTGGTTTTGGCTATTCCAGATTTCTCACTTCCTTTTGTTTTAAAATGTGATGCTTCAGGAGAGGGGATTGGGGCAGTGTTGATGCAAAATAGACACCCCATAGCATTTGAGAGTAGGAAGCTCAAGGAGATAGAAAGGAGTTTCTTGATTTATGACAAGGAGATGCTAGCAATCATGCACACATTGGCTAAATTTAGGCAATAATTGATTTGTGGGAGGTTTGTGGTGAAAACATATAATAACAACTTGAAATTCTTCCTCAATCAAAAGGATTTGAATTATAGACAACAAAAATGGGTGAGTAAGTTATAAGCCTATGATTTTGACATTGAGTATGTCAAGGGGAAGAATAATGTGTTGGCTGATGCACATTTTATGAAGCCTTATTTCTGCTCTATAACTGACTTATCTGCTGATTGGAAGGCTTCTATAATTATTGAGTATGCCAAGAACACATTTGCTGTTAACATTTTGGATGGGAAGTTGCAAGATGATAGGTACAAAGTGGTGGAGGAGCTTATCCTATACAAGGATAGGGTGTATCTTGTATCGGGATCAAAGGTGAAGGAAATAATCTTGAGGGCATGCTATGACACTCCACTTGCTGGTCATTGGGATTGTTACAAGACATACAAGCAAGGGAACATTTTTCTTAGAAAGGGCTCAAAAATGATGTGTTGAAGCATGTTAGGGAGTGTATGGTGTGCCAACAAAACAAAACAAAGCATGTTTTCCAGCTGGACTGTTGCAGCCCCTACCCATTCCAAATCATAAATGGTCTCGAGAGTATCTCCATGGATTTTATTTCAAGTCTTCCAAGGGTGCAAGGTAAGGATTGTATCTATGTGGTTGTTGATAGGCTTACTAAATAAGGATTGTATCTATGTGGTTGTTGATAGGCTTACTAAATATGCTCATTTTCATGTAATTTCTTCGGAGTATAGGGCTCCACAAGTTTCTGATTTTTTCTTTAGGGAGATTTTTAAACTTCATGGGCTGCCAAGGAACATTATAAGTGACAGGGACAACAGATCTATTAGTTTTTCTTAGCAAGAGCTTTTTCGATTGACAAGCATAGAATTGACCCCAAGCACTATCTATCATCCTCAAACTAATGGGAAAACGGAAATTGTCAACAGACGGGAAAAAGGTTACTTGAGGAACTATGCCATATGACAACAAACAACTTGGGTCAAATGGCTGCACCTTGGGGAGTATTGTTACAATTCTACCCATCACATGTCAATAGTATTACTCCCTTTAAAGCACTTTATAGTAATGATGCTATTTCTTTCATGGATTTCTTTCATGAAAATATGCTCATTTTCATGCCATTTCTTTGGAGTATAGGGGTCCACAAGTTGCTGATTTGTTCTTTAGGGAGATTTTTAAACTTCATGGGCTGCCATGGAACATTGTAAGTGACAAGGACAACAGATTTATCAGTTTGTTTTAGCAAGAGCTCTTTTGATTGATAGGCACGGAATTGACCCCAAGCACTAGCTATCATCCTCAAACTGATGGGCAAACGGAAATTGTCAATAGATGGATAGAAGGTTACTTGAGGAACTACGACACATGACAACAAACAACTTGGGTCAAATGGCTGCACCTTGGGGAGTTGAAGAGAAGGGGGACCCATCACCCTCGGAACTCCAGGTCATAGGAGAGCCCCAAGGAATGGGCTGCCCTAAATTACCTCGGGTTTGCTGAATAGATTGCAAGGACAAGGTATTGAGGCTGAAAAGGAAGGGCAGATAGTTTTTTCCTTTCCTTGTGCTAAAACTGGATGCTCACAGGGTCAGAAGAGCCGGTTTCGAAGGTTTGGCCTGTTTCCTAGACAACTTGCTGTTTGAGGATGGCAGCGTAGATCTTGGACTCTAGTGTGACGCGTTGGTGTCTTAAGGATGCGTTGGCGTCCGTAAGGATAGAGGTCTAGAAAATAGACAAAAGCGCAATGAAACCTACTAACTACCTGACTATACAATCTTTTATGTTTTGATAAAAAATAAAAGGTACAGAAACAACGAATATGACGAAAAGAAGACTAAGGAGAACTATGCTAAAAATGACAAGGAGAGTGAGAAAACATGCCTTTTCACCCATGAGTTAATTCTTTAAGTAGCTCCACTCAAAAACACCTGCACACACGAAAATGGGAAAAATGTTGGGGCTGTTTTAGAGGACTGCCTCAGTTAGTCCCCCGTCTCAGTGTTCCCACCTCCACGGATAGCTAGATAGCCACAAAGTGTAAAAAGCGATAAAGAAAGAAAGTAGTATTGCTAAGAGAGAGTACAAACAACTAGTATGCTACTCAATAAACAAAATGATGCAAAGAGTAAGAAACAATGAACAGTATCACCTTCGCAACTATGAGTGGTCAAGGCAAGTAGTGGAAGGAAAAAGCTTGAGAATCCTCCAAAAGCAGTGTTGTTGCAATGAGAACGTGGTGTGGGAGCCAAAACCAGAAGCTTGTGACCAAGAAGTAGTGTAGAAGCTGTAGAATGAACTTAGAAGGTAGAATGAGTGGGTAGAATGAGAATTGAGTAAGAGAGAGTCCAAGAGAGTGAATCAATGTGAAATAATGGATTTGAACTAGCAAGAGGGAGGCAAAAGACCCGTTTTTTGTCAATCATGGACGGAAGAGACATTACGCTTCGTGACCAACAGAGAAATGTAATGCCTTTGTAGAATCTAGGGGCAAGAATCTTGTCAAGACGATAGTGCGGCGTGCAGACGTTTTCTCGGTGCGCGCGCATCCCCAAAAGAGATTCCTCCACCGATGCAAAACGACACGGCTAGGAGGAAGGAGCAAGGTGGCAACGGAGAAATTGCATCATCAGGAATTTGCCTAGGGGTGCAAATTCGCTCCATTATAGGAGTATTGTTACAATTCTACCCATCACATGTCAATAGGTATGACTCCCTTTAAAGCACTTTACGGTAATGATGCTATTTCTTTCATGGATTTGATCCTTTCAGATAGTAAAGTATCGAGGGCTAAAGATTTCATCCAATAGTCTGGATGTTGTGAAAGCACTCAAGGAAAACTTATAGGAAGCCTAGAACCAACAAAAGTTGTATGCTGATCATCATTGAATTGAGAGGGTTTTTTAGGTGGGAGACATGGTATTTTTGAGGTTGTAGCCTTATAGACAATCTTCACTCAAAAGAAGTGCGGTGGAAGAGATGAAGCCACGATTTTATGGTTCCTATAAAATCACAAGGAACATTGGTGAGGTTGCTTATGAGCCAGAACTCACTGTGAACAATAGAATTCACAACATTTTCCATGTGTCATGCTTGAAGAACGCCTTGGGACAACAGGTCACTCCCTCCTCGGAGTTGCCTCCACTTGACGATGAAGGGAAGTTGGTTTTGGAGCTCGAAGCCATCATTGATATGAGGGAAAAGAAGTTAAGGAAGAAGGTCATCTTGAAATATTTGGTGAAATGGAAGAATCTTCCACCAGAAGACACAACATGGGAAGGAATGGAGCTACAAATGAAAATTTGTTTCAAGTATGCTTGAACCAGCAACAACAAAACTGTAAATATCATCAAAACCCTTCAACAATGAAACTCAATCTGCAATCTCTGGATGAAAATCAGTCTCAATTCAGCAAGGTGTTATCTTTCAAACACGAAACCGAATACTTGCTAGGAGGTATGCATTCCTCAAAGCCTAAGGTCTGAAATCATTTTAGCAACACTTCGTCGTCAATAGCAATGGATACCAAATGAATAAGCAAAGCCTTGTATAAATAACACTTTGGAGAGACCTTTCAACTTCCACATTTTCCCTCCAAAAGGGATGCCCAAACTCTCTTTTAACATATTTAAATTTTAAAACACACTTAGTTCTCCTTGATCCTAGGCGTCCAAGGCAAATGGGGTCATAATAAACATTATAAAGTATTAAAATACTCCTCTTGAGGTGTCCCACTCAAAAGCTCACTTTTTTAAAACAACTTAAGTCATTACTCTAGGCCAAGGGGCCAAAATAACATTAAAATATTTAAATGACTTAAATAAATCATTTTACCAAAATGAGCCTCAAAATGTTGAAAGCCAAATATACCCAAACTGCATTGCTCGAAATAGAAAACACTCTGAACTACTGAACTGCTACCAACCGAGACACTGCCAAAAATAGAACTTACTAAAAATAGCATACTGCTAAAAATAGTAAATTGTTCCAAACTCATTTTCACCACAATCCGAGCAGTCGACATAACTTACTAAAAATAGTAAGTCCTGGAAAAGTTGCTTGATCCAGATGCATGTCATACCATTGCGAAGCTTTCTAAAAACCCAGAAAGATTCTAGAGTCCAAATCTCAAAACTGCAATATGCAAACCCCTGAAAACACCAAAAACCTCCAAACAGTTGGAAACCCTAATTTTACCTCTGACGAGACTACGGGCATCCAGAATAGGTTGACGGGCCACTGCATTGCTTACTGTTGAGAAGGGGACATTACATTGGGGTTGGTTGGTAGCAACCAAAGCCGATCACAACTAGAAGAGGAATACAATCTCCATTGAGAACAAGGGTTGGAAATATGTAATTGATTTAAAGAACCAAGTCGTAAATGAGGAAGCAGCTTCCTCCGATTAGTCATATTCAGGCTCCGAAGAAGAATGTAGAAGCATGATTTGGGTCTGATAGAGCCAAATGACGAAGGGATTTTGGAATTACAATCATGCTCGAAGGATGAAACAAATTCTCTCCATGACCTATTTTACTGGCAAATGGAGGACTATGAGGTATTTTTGTCTACTTGTAAATTTCTTGAAGCTACGACTCTCAGTGAAGAGCAATAGATGAAAAATGATTTTGAAAAGTTGGACAGTTTATATGTGTGGGATGCAATCCATGGTTGGAAAAAGACGACAGCTGTAGTAGAGGTATCCTACTTTGTAGAAGAATGCAAAATTATTGACGATATGTCTCAAAGTACCAAGAGCAAAATATTTAATCTAGAGCATACAAATACTTGTCAAGGCAAATCAACTTTCACAAAAAAAACTATAGAAAAAGAAAAAGAGAAAATTAGAAAATAAGGAAAGATTGGAATGGAAAAGGAGAAAATATTATATTAAAAATTTAAATTCAGCAATTGAAGGAGAAAATAAGAAAAGGCTCGACTATATCGTATGACAAGTAAAGAAGTACATTGTATGACAATCTTACTCAGTGTGCATCGTACAACCACCATTCCCTTGCATAGTACGATCACCATCCTCTCACATTGTACAATGGGTCTTTCACATAGTATGGCATATCTCATTCGTAAGGTTGCATTAGGTGAATGGTGTATGGTTCTCTTGTTTCTTCATCATATGACCCTTGCATGCTTCCTTCATAGTACAACTTAAGGTGAAATTCATTGTCTGCATTGTATGACCTGTATCATCATTTTGCATCATGGTGTTGTGTAATGTCCCCTTCTCAATTGTGATCATTTCAGTTGACTGTTGGCCCATTTTGGAGACCCGTAGGCTACTTGGAGGGTGAAAATTAAGGTTTCCCGTTTTTGAGGAGGTTGTTGCTTGAAGTTTGGAGATTGGATTGCGGATTCTTTCTGGGTTTTCAGAAAGCTTCACAGTGGTATAGCATGTATGGTGATCTGAGCAACTTCGGGAATTTGCTATTTTTAGTAACTTCCATTTCTGGCAGTGGTCCTGTTGGCTTTAGTACAGTTGGCTTTCTTCTTCAACCGGTTCAATTGGTATTGTGATTTTCGGCCTTTTGATGCATTTTCTGGAGAGATAAGTTAATTTAATTAAAATAATGTTTTATTTTAATGTTATAACCCCTTGGCCTAAGCTCTATCACTTTATGTTGTTTTAAAAAAGGGGGCTTCAAGGGTGGTTATCTCATCAGGAGATAATTTTTCCAAGCCTTTCGACTACCGGATTTTTCCAAGCCTTTCGAGCTGCAATGTGATGCATCAGGAGAAGGTGTTGGTGCTGTTTTGATGCAAGATAAGCATCCCATTGTGTTTGAAAGCAGAAAATTAAGAGGTGTTGAAAGGACTTACTTCATCTATGACAAAGAAATGCTTGTAATCATGCATGCATTAGCTAAGTTCAGACAATATTTGGTGGGGAGCAAATTCGTTGTCAAAACTGATCACAATAGTCTCAAGCACTTCATGCATCAAAAGGACTTGAACGAAAGACAACAAAAGTGGGTGAGTAAGCTCCAAGCTTACGATTTTGACTTTGAATATGTCAAGGGGAAAACCAACATTGTGACAGATGCACTATCTAGGAGGCCTCATTTGAGCTCATTGTGTGAGCTTACTGTTGATTGGAAGGAGTTGTTGCTTGCTGATTATGCCAAAAATCAGTTTGCAACCAGCATCATTGAAGGTACTTTTCATGATGAAAGGCACAAAGTGGTTGATGGTTTGATACACTACAAAGGGAGGATCTTTTTGGTGGCTGATTCTAAGCTCAAAAAGAAGATTTTGATGACGTTCCATGATATTCCACTTGCTGGTCATCAAGGTTATTTCAAGACATACAGGCAGATTCGGGAAAGGTTTTCTTGGAAAGGGCTGAAAGAGGAAGTCCAACACTACATCAAGGAGTGTCCCACTTGCCAAATGAACAAAAATGAGCATTCTCTTCCAGCTGGTCTGTTGCAACCTCTTCCCATTCCCAACTAAAAATGGGAAAGCATATCAATGGACTTCATCACTGGGTTGCCTAAGGTTCAAGGCAAAGATTGTATTTATGTTGTAGTGGACAGATTAACAAAGTTTGCTCATTTTTTTGCCATCACTAGCTCATTTTCAGCAGCTCAAGTTGCAGATTTGTTTTTTCATGAAGTGTTTAGATTGCATGGGTTGCCGAAAAACATTGTGAGTGATAGGGACAACAAGTTCCTAAGCACTTTTTGGCCAGAAGTCTTCAGGATGAGTGTTACGGTGCTCACTCTAAGCACTAGTTATCACCCTCAAACTGATGGACAAACGGAGATAGTGAACAAGTGGTTGGAAGGCTATCTTAGAAACTATGTCTCAGAGCAGTAAAGGGCATCGGTGAAATGGCTTCACCTAGGGGAGTATTGCTACAACTCATCCTTCCACATGTCAATAAGGATGTTTCTATTCATGGCTCTCTATGGTTATGAGGCTCCTAGTTTTGCTGCTTTGGTGTTTGGTGATAGCAAAGCCCCTCAAGCCAAGGATTTGTTGCAGCAAAGTCGAGATATTTTGAAGTCCTTGAAGAACAACCTTCAAATAGCACAAAATCAGCAGAAGATGTACACTAATTAGCAGCGTGTTGAGCATTCATTTGAGGTTGGAGATATGGTTTATCTTTGATTTCAACCTTACAGATAGTTTACTCTCAAGAAGAGTGGAGCTGAGAAGCTCAAACCTCGTTTCTATGGGCCATTCAAAATCATCAGAAAGGTTGGAGCAGTGGCTTATGAGTTGGAGCTACCATCGAGTAGCAAGGTTCACAATGTCTTCCATGTGTCTCGCCTCAAGAAGGCATTGGGACACAATGTTGTTGCTTCATCATAGTTGCCTCTCTTGGACGAAGAAGGACAGCTGATTTTGATTCCAGAGGAGATTATTAATTCCAGAGAGCGTTCTTTGAGAAGAAGAACAATCAAAGAATACTTGGTGAAGTGAAAGAACTTGCCTTTGGAAGATGCAACTTGGGAGAATGAGGAGATTCTGCAGCATCCAGACTTGCGATTGCTTGAGGGCAAGCAATCTTGGGGAGGGCGGACTGTAATGTCCCCTTCTCAATTGTGATCATTTCAGTTGACCATTGACCTATTCTGGAGACCCGTAGGCTACTCGAAGGGTGAAAATTAGGGTTTCCCATTTTTGAGGAGGTTGTTGCTTGAAGTTTGGACATTGGATTGCGGATTCTTTCTGGGTTTTCAGAAAGCTTCGCAGTGGTATAGCATGCATGGTGATCCGAGCAACTTCGGGAATTTGCTATTTTTAGTAAATTCCATTTCTAGCAGTGGTCCTGTTGGCTTCAGTACAGTTGGCTCTCTTCTTCAGCTGGTTTAGTAGGTATTGTGATTTTCGGCCTTTTGATGCATTTTCTGGAGAGAAGTTAATTTAATTAAAATAATGTTTTATTTTAATGTTATAACCCCTTGGCCTAAACTCTATCACTTTATGTTGTTTTAAAAAAGGCGGACTTCAAGGGTGGTTATCTTATCAGGAGATAATTTATATTTTCTAAGGCCAAATGCTATGTTGGAGAAGTGGGACGCCCACTTGGTGAGAAGGTTAATTTTATTAAAAGGTAAAATGTTGCCTCATGAAATGGGACGCCACTTTTGGAGGGAAAAGGGGTAAAGTCAAATTTGAACTTGGGCGCCCTTCTTGAAGCTTCTAGAAGTCTTCTCTCAAATCTATAAAAGCATGCCTCTGCTCTTCAGTTCTTCATCTCTTGTCTTCATTAATGTTATGCTGTCGGAATGGTAACAGAGTTGCTTTGAGGAAAGCACACCTCCTAGCATAGGCTTGACTTCTTGCTTGAAAGATAGCAACTAGTTGAGAGATTAGTTTGTAGTGGGTTTCTTGCACTTGTAGTTGGGTTTCTTGCATATTGTAACCGAGTCCTTGCATTTTCAGTCAAATTTTGGAGTTGCTGGTTAGAGTTGCTAAATGTGTGTTTTGCTCATAAATTTCAAAATAAAATTATTCTCATTCTGGGTACTGAATCATTGTGTTTCCTTGTTAGGGGCGAACCCTTCTCGTCAAATTGCAGATTTTATTAACATGAAATGGATTTTCTAGAGAGAAATCGCCTCTCCTTGAGGGCCGTACCATTCTGAGCATATCTTGAATTTTGTGCAAAATAAATAAGGGTCTTTTGGAGTGGTTTCAGTGTTCCATCTTGGGCGCCATCATCAATGGAACATTATGCATTTGATTTTGGGTCAATAGAGTGAGTTTTGAGTGAGATATATGCATTTTAGTGAATTGCTAGGTTGCTGGTTATGCATTTTCAGTGCAGGTCTGTCAAAAATCAGATTAAGAAAAGTAGGTGTTTTGAGTGGGTTTGAGTCTAGAAAGTTTTATAGTGCATTGGTGAGGTAGTATACATTATTGCAGCTTTGAAGGGCCCTAATCTTGTGTTCTTGGTAGGTATTCTATCTCATTGTAAGCTGAACAGTAGTACTATTAGCATTCTCACTTCTTTCTTACTTTCTTATTTGTACTTCCCACTGAATAAGTGGAAGAGGCTGGCTTGCCGCCTATTTACTTTCAGAAATTGCATTGTACTTCAAATTGCTGATCGGCTGAGCTGTCACAAAACTCATGGATCCTCTGACCATATGCTCGTCCCTCCTCTCACCTCGGGTCTCAGGGCGCATTCTTGGTTAGAGTTACTTTCAGTCAGCAGTTTGTAGGGACCCTCTGACCATATGCTCGCCCCTCCTCCTACATAAGGTCTTAGGGCGCATTCTTGGTTAGAGTTACTTTAGTTCAACAGTGCATAAGATCCTCTGACCATATGCTCACACCTTGCCCAACATCGGGATCCTGGTGTAGATCCTTGGTTAGAGTTGCTTTCCGCATCGTTTTGGTTTTAGAGCTAACCTTAACAAGTGCGTGTTGCATTGCCTATTGTAATCAAAAATAATTTTTTTTTTTGGTCTGGTTCATTACATGTTGCCATTGCCCTCCTTCAATGTATGACACAGTACATTGTTTTCCTTGCAGCATCGTATGGATATATCTTGCCAACAGTCATATGCCATCCCCCATATGATGACAAATTTGCAACCACATTGTATGACCAAAAATTCAGAATTGCGGGGTTTTGGTGGTCGATGTCATACGACCATCAACAATCGTACGACAACTTCTTTCCCTAGTCGACACTGTATGGCTTGATTGTATGACCCTTAAATTGTACAACTGTAAGATCCCTTTCTAGAATGTATGATATTTTTGCGATTGTTTTCAGTTTGACAGATGTTCCATTTTGTCAAACATATCTCATTACATTGCAAGCATTAAGATGATATTTAAACAGAATGCATAAACAGATTTAACAATCAGATTCTACAACTCCATTCCTTCATGTTTGACTGTCATACAATGATATATTCACTGATATACATCCACAGCCTATTACAAAACCAATCTGAGTGCTAAAATGGAACTGTCATGCAAATACGGACACTCATAAATCTATTACAGCAGCATATATTTTACACATTCATCAGATTGAGTACAGCAGCAATTACAACATAGAGATAGATATATCTCAAACCAAATGTAACCCTGACAGTGTATATTTCTGAGCAGAAGCTTTACACAGTAGATACACTCAGAAATGCATAACATAGCACAAGAGATATTCAGATATAAATACCAGGTTTACATGTAACTCCAGTATATGACTCCTCCGGGTATGAAGAGCGCCCAACAGCAAGAATCCTCAAAGAATGAAGAATGGCAATTATCTAATGCAACAATGATCACATCCAGCTTAACCCCTACACCCAGCTCTATCCTATGCGAATACAACAGCTATAGACACCATAATAATCAGATTGCAGTCCAATAAGAAGGCATTGTCTTCACACACAGACCCATGCCTCCTTAGACTATCATGCCTTGATCAAACAAGCCTCCATGCCTTGACAAACTGCCTCAAACTTAGGCGTTAAGTTCTAGAATGCACAACAGGTTCAATATTGCTCACGACGTCCTTGGTTATCATGCCTATGCACATGAACTCACCATTAATGCTTCCATGCCCTCAATACAAGAACTCACAACTTGCCTTGTTGCACATACAGTCTTTCCCAAACAAAATGTCACCCTTGCCAACAAGAATATCCACACAAGTAAATGAAGCTTCAATCACAGGAAATATAACGACCTAGCTGGTGTGTAGCGAGCTAATTGCTCTTCTCTCTTTGTGCAGGTATAAACCCCCATCATTTCATTCCTTCCAGGGTGGTCATCTAGTTTCCTAAACCCCAACTTCAGAATATCACAAAATGCAGTTGCTCTCGAAGCTGAATGGTAATCGTTTACCTCAATTTTGTCTCCGCAAAAAACTCACAAAATTGCCATGGAAGTCCAACTGGAAATCCTGAGTGATTTTCCCTTCGAACTAGCTAGGGAGGAATCGTTTCACCACCAAAACTGATCTTCTTTGAGAGGGTTTCTGTCACATCCCTGAAATAACAATACCATAAAAAACCAAGTGTTAAAATACAAATAAATAAATAGCAATGTTAATATTAAATTTAAAATAAATATGTAATATAAAAATATATAAATATGAAATAACAATTATAATAATATTAAATAAATAGATATCTAATATAAAACATGTAAACATAAAATAGTACATATAAAATAATATAAAAATAAATATATTAACAATAAAACTTAATTTATAAATACAATAGTAAAATAAGAACATATAAACTGCAGCGATTAATAAAGGAGATGGTTAATAGCAGTCATTATACTCCCTAAGGAAGGCAGCCATAATATTATATGGTGTAGCAATTAACTAAATGCAGCAATTATTAAAAGGGAAACAAAGACTAAAAAGCAGCATACCCAGCGATTAATAATAGACAGAGAAAATTACAAGCAGCGATTGATATTGGTAGTTAAAGAAGGGAGTTTAGAGGGCAGCGATTAGCATAAGAGATGGTTAATAAAAGTGGTGTCTTTTCTAAGGGTCATCTCTTTTAAAAGAGATACATCCCTTCATGTGAAAATATAAAGTCATAAAAAGGGATAAATGAATTAAGGAAAAGGAAGGTAGAAATGAGATGGATGAAGAAGTATTGAACATAGAAGGAAACGTGACTGCATAGCAGTTGATAAAATTCGTAATCTGGAATAGTAATACATCTGGTTGTAAGTATACACAAATTTCATTGTATTGGCTTGCAGATATAATATATATGTTAGAATCTGTAGGATAGGATCCCTAGTAATGTTCTTATTGCATATTTACAATTACAGTTCTAGAATAGAGTAGTAGGTATTTTCAGAATTTAGGAAATAGCATGTCATAGGTGTATATGGTGATTGGACTCAATTACAATCAGAGCTCATAAAGTAGAATCATGGGTGCATTTTTTTATTATGGTTCACTGTCATTTATTAATTTCTAATATTCACTGTCTATTGGTTACTTATGGTTATAGTATATGTAGAAATTATATGCATATTATATAGCTAGTTTATATTATGACATCCACGTTCCATCATGGTGGGGAAAAGATAAAGGAAGGGAAATCAGCAGATCAAACCAAAGGTAAGTACTTTCCTAAATATAAATAGGAAGTTGATAGGGGTTTATATATTTAGAAAATAATATCTGTTAAATATATTATGAATGTAGGTATTCATGATTGACAAATATATTGGAATTGATAATTGATAAATATTTGATAATAATAAATATTGATGTAGATATTAATATTTGGTAATTGATAAATATATTAATATTTGATATTGATAAATATATTAATGTAGATATTAATATATGATAAGTGAATGCATAGAGAGATTAAATATTACTTTCCAATGGATATTTACATGTCAATATACTGAGTTCATCTATACAGCATAAGCGATTGACAAACACCCTGAATTGATCTAAAGGGATGTTATTTACAAGAGTCCAATAATGATGCTTGCAGCAATTATTGGATATTATAAGCTATTATGACTTTACCTTGAGAATAGACTTTGGGCCAAAACTCCCTTTCGCTAGCACTCAATAAGGATCGCGTGGAAGAAGAACAAATCAATAGATCATATACGTCTGGAAGCCTCAGCCGCGTGCCAAGAACAGAGGTAAGTATCCTCCCATGAATGTTAAATTATAAATGCTGTTAATAGGCGGGTTTCCTACAGGGAACTATGTGTAGTTGTATAAACAGATCTGAATCATTTCACAGGGCATTGGTAGTCCTATGGTTTGGCGGACTCGACTCTCCATGGACTCGCCGCGGACTCGGGAGTCCCTACCTTGGCCGAGTCCACTCGCCGCGGACTCGGGAGTCGAGTCCAGGAGAGTCCTAGGTCAGGACTCGGGAGTCCAACCTCAGGACTCGGAGAGTCCTAAGGTCAGACTCGGGAGTCCCAACTCAGGACTCTCCTGTGTGGCTGGGAGTCCAAAGGGGTTGAAAAGAGTCCTGAGGTTGGACTCGGGAGTCCCAACCCAGAACTCTCCTGTGTAGCTGGGAGTCAAAAGGGGTTAAAAACCCATGTTTTTTTTAACTTTTTCTTTCATTTTAACACTCAAGTTTGTGAAATAGAGGTCTGCAAATTGAATTGGGGTTGAAAGAAGCCAAGATTATATGTAAACATTTATAATCTTATGATGTTATACATTGAAACTATGAGTATTTGATGACTATGAATGATTAAATTTCAATTATTGAGTGTTTGATGATCATATGACATGTAATATTTGAATTATGAGTGTTTGATAATCAAATTAGGCTCTTATGTTCTCTAAATGCATTAATTTGTTCTTGTTTTTTTGTAAAACTACGGTTTTTTTTTTTGCCGAGTCCTAGCCGAGTCTTTTCCCGAGTCCGTGCCGAGTCCCGAGTCCGAGTCATATTTTTGGGCTGCCGAGTCCGCGGTGAGTCTGAGTTTTCCAACTATGGGTAGTCCTATGGTTTAATGTAAGATTTCATATGAAGGCTTTATGAGATTCCTGATTGTGTAGAAATCGACCAAACATATCCATCGAACTGTTAAGGATAGAAATGAAGTGAAACTTC
>VDFB02049465.1:0-22500 GCA_007258455.2 Sequoia sempervirens | reverse complement strand
AGCCATTAAAATAGAAGCCATCAAAGTGTCGAAATGGAGGAATATGAAGGGGATCGAGCATCTTCATATACTGTCCGAACATTTCAATCGCCTAGTGGCCATGGTCGATGTAGTGTAAAGGAGAAGACACAGATGATTTGGAGTCCTTTCCATTAGTAATTCCTCTAAAGAATTTGGGAGGTGCTTTTGTAATTTGTCGGGAGCCTAAAAAGAGAGTTGCACTTCTAGAAACATCACATGCAGGGCTTGACGAGTGAACATGAACAATCGGGTGTTCTAAACAAGCTTTCCTTATAGGATATGGGTCGCCAGAAATACTTTGAGTGAAGAAAGGATGATATATCAATACATTCATTGCTGTAAATGCGACTAAAGCTGGTGAATAGTTAATCGTGGGATTTGAATGTCATTCGTTTTGCCGTTACATCCAAGATTGCTAGAGGATTTTAATAATTACTGCTAGTTGCATTGTAAATTGGGATAAAGATGGATCTTTTAGTTGTTTCCACTGTGAAGAACATCGTGTATATGTTTAAGGCCAATTTGAATGTGTGATGTGGAAAGAATAAGCAAGGCGTATCCTTCTTAGTTATCGGGAGCTCCTTATTTTTGCATCATCAGTTATTTAATTTAGTAAGCCGTCTCTATATAGGGGTTATCGCTGCAATTAGGAAAGGTGCGATGCCTCAAAATTCCATTGACTGTTATTTTCCTTTGAAGAGCTTCAAATGTCTGTCAATTGGCAAAGGAGGATATCGTGGCATATGACCAAACACGGAAGAAGAAATGGCAATAGTCATATGTGGTCTTCTTGAAGATACATCTTCTTGGACAATCGATACAAGTGAAGAATTCACGTAGAGCTAAAACATATTTCTTAGTGCCGGAAATTACAGGGAGTTTTGATAAGGCAAATCCTGGCAAATTGTATTTGAGACGGAAATGAAGAATGAGCCCGATGTATCAACGCTGAGAGGTGAAATTCAAAGTTGTCGATATTTAATCTTTGGCTTTCGTATTTAATATCTGAAGTTGGCTTAAGAATTACCAAGGCGGAAATTTAAGAACTCATGATCGAGGTTGGCAAAGACTGCAAAATTGTGATTGCTGTGGTGACATGGAATTCTATGCTTGCTAGATATGTTTAGAATGAAAATGCTAGGGAGGCCTTGGCTGTCTTTTATCAAATGCAACTAGGCAGATCTTGTGTCTATTTTTTTAGCGAAAATTTTGGAAGCAAAAATCAGTCATATTTTTAGGGCAGTGACGGAAGTGTTGTAGAGACGGGCTAATTTAGCTGCGTCCATCCCTATTCTCTATGCACTTGTGTTTGATTTGAAAATATGAGGTCGGTTGCATGGGATGGCAACACTGAAGGTAGCGAAGATGAGACACAGCTACAGGTCTAGCTCAATGGTGTACCAACAATAAAGAGAAGTATTTTATTTTTGTACCTATGAATAATGATCATAAATTATATGTTGTTAATAATAATTCATGCAATAACACTGGGAATAGTGAATCATGTATGCTTCTAGCATTGGTATGTATATTTCTCTTTAGGGTAGTTTGATTCTATGAACTATTATTAATCTCTCTAAAATGCAGGATGGAGAGAGATTGCATAAAGAATTGAAAGGGAGGAAGAGATTGAGGCATTCTGTGAGGAAGTCATGCCGACTGGAGAAATGAACAAACATTGAGACATAGCTTGCAGCCTTGGGATTGAGTTAAAGGCCTGCAGAAAAATTAAGAGTGTTTTCAATCCGTTCAAATTAGTATAAAAGGGAAATTAAGAGTATTTTCAATTTATTCAAATTACAAAAGATTTCCAAGTAATCAACATTGTTCATAACACTTCCAAATGAGCTTAATAAAAGAGAATTTAAATTGCATTTCATAATAATAATATCAATGTAATGTTTCAAGTTTATACAAAGCATAAGTATTTCAATGACTTTCCTCATATATTCAACCATACTTGGAAGAATCAACAATTCCAATAGAAACATCTTTTCTATGCTAAGTCATAAAACTTTAATTCCTCAAATCAATGTTACATTAGATACTTTCAAATCATACTTCTATTTCAAAGTTTCAATCAAAGAATGTCAAATACATATATATTTACAACGGAGCTTCACAAGCCAATCCAAAATAATACACAAGTACATCAATAGCAAATAAAACTCGGAACCACCAACCGCCGTGACACCATCGGTCTGCTTGCAAGCTGGGGCCAAGAATGTGATTCAGGCGCCTTTTCCGCCCAACCACGAAGTCCATGACTTCCCCGGGTTCCTTCCTAACTCGAAGGAATCCCCGGCCCTGCATAAAGAAGCCTAGCAACCCGAAACAGTAAAATAGGAGGGAACTCTCGATGCGTGCCTAATGCCTATATGCATTTCTAACATGAGAAATAAACACATTTCTTGCAACAGGAGGTGGCAGAGACTCAAATACATATATGTTTCTAGGCTTTTAAAACAAACCCATCTATTTCAATGGTACAAGTGCTTGGCCAAGCATAAATAATACAAGTAAATGGTTGTTTAGAAAAGGTAATACTACCGTCTCTGTTGGTCCACCTTCCGCACCCTGTCCTGGAAGTTACCACAGTAAAGTATGAATAAATACCAAAGCAGAAAGTTTTGCATTTTCGTTCATGTTTCAATTATTCAATTAATTCTAAAAGAATTTCAAATGTGAATTTCAGAACATCCTTTGAAAGAAAAATTGTAAATTCAGTAGTAAATTTTGTTTACTCTTTTTGTAAGTAATCCTTTTCTGATTTGGATAAAGGCTCTGTTTTTAAAGAAGAACATGTATGTCTTAATACTTTTCAGTGCACTATTAGAAAGAAAGATTTAATCAATTTGTTTGAATGGAACAGTGTTTTCTGATTTCAGTGTGTACTTCTATTCCTTCCGAGTTCAGGCTGACTGATAGTGTAATTCCCAATTTCAATACAAGTTTCAGAGTATTAATAATATACTGAAACAGTGCAATTTATTCAGAAATTCAGAGGTTTGAAAGATAATCTTGCATTCAAATTTTATGTTGTATTCCTTTACTCAGGATTGTATTTCTGTATGTAAGTATATGTCAAAGTAATCAAGATGATTTCCAGTTTACATGGTTTTCTCAGAGACATTTCTGTTCTTGTTCCAGGTTTAACATTTCAGAGATACAGAGTTCATACTACTTTCTGGAAATGGTTTTCCTGTTTCAACTTGCATTTTGGCACGTATATGCATGGATATCTATATATATATAAATATATATATATATAAATATATATATATATATATATGTGCTGTATGTTTATAGTATATGCCCCAGCATATATATATATGTGTGTGTGTGTGTGGAAAATTTATATACAAATACAAGCAGTTTTAAAGAAAAGTAGACTCGTTTTAAATCGCTCAAAGTTCACTGCCATGCAATGCATCAGCATTTGCAGTGGTTCCCTCTTTAATCGGCCAGCGAGCACTCATAAGGGCGCAGGCCCTTGCCCCCATGGGGAGGGGGCTGGCTGTGAGTGTGTGTGGGCTCAAGGCTTCTCTCCACAAGCCGCTGCCCCTGGAAGCAAAGCAGCCTCCCACGTTGTCGCCATTCCTTCCCATGTCATGGA
Source organism: Sequoia sempervirens (assembly GCA_007258455.2). Lineage (NCBI taxonomy): Eukaryota > Viridiplantae > Streptophyta > Pinopsida > Cupressales > Cupressaceae > Sequoia > Sequoia sempervirens. The sequence continues at coordinate 18,863 of VDFB02049465.1, read as the reverse complement.
CAACCCTTCCCTCATTCCTATGGTTAACAGTTTCAAAACTCAAAATAAAGAAAACATTTCGCCCAGTATATCTGCATTCGAATTTATCTCAAAGGCATTTTGAATTTATTCAGATGACAGAGTTTTTATGCAGACATTATATGCATATATATATATATATATATATATATATATATATGTATATATGCACGAGAATTCAGATTCATGTGCATATATATATGTATATATATATGTTTATATATATAATTCCCATTATACTTTAGAGCAGTTTAATAAATTGCAGATTTTGCAACAGAATGAAACCCTAATTCTGAAGAAAAGAATGTGTATTCTATATTGCAACAAAGAGAAGTAAGCTATTACCCAGTATTCAAAAACGAAATTGGAAAGATTTCTCAGTTGTTTATACTCATATCATGGAATGATGCATTTCATTCCTTCAATCTCCTTACTGCAATTTAAAATTAAATGAAGGCAAAGCATGAAAGAACCTGGCAATTTTCTTCCTAGTGCAGATGCCCAGCAATACCTTCTTGTCGCCTCTTTTCCAGAGCTCTCGGATATGACTGAATGGAAGTGCTCTTTTCTCTCTTAAAGCTCTATTCCTCTTTTCGAGGATCATGCAATTTATTTCCAGATGACAGATAAAATTCTCATGCAAATTCTAAGGATTGCCACATGCCAACAGCATTGTTGGTTTTAAGATAAAATTTCCAGAGCCCAATGTTCTCTCGGGCTGTTCATTCCTCATTATTTTGGAGAAATAACCATATTCAAAACAGAAATATATCCCCTTTATGCAACCTATTATTTCATTTTATGCAAACACAATATTCTATTTCATTATTTATTTTGTTTTATTTTTTTTTTAATTATATTTCTTTTAAAACAGATTTTTCCTTTTTGTTGCACAAATATAAATGGGATTAATTAAAATAGAATAAGCCATATTCCTTCCACAATTTCTAAGATTAATTAAACCATATTTTAATTTTGCTATGCTAATCAATTTCACGCAATCATATTGAAAAACAGACATGACCTAATGGAGCTACATGATTTTAAGTGGTGTGTGCGTAATCGAGAGCTTCTCCTCTTTTACCCTGTCGGGAAGCTAACCTTCTTTTCCTCAATCACACTCATGGCCTTCGATCACCTTGGCCTTCGATCACCTGCAACTCACATGCGCTCAGGCGTGCAAAATGAAAGTGTATTAGTAACCAATGTAGAAACATAAATTTAAACAATAATTAAATCAACATTCCTATTTTATATAAAATGCACTCATAATTCTGAAAGAAAACAATTATTTTTCTACATTCCCATACACCAAAGCATTGTAGTATATTATATTGCTCTAACACGTATCATAATTCGTATATTAAATCCCATAAATTCATGGTCAAACATCATCAGAATAAGTCATGGTCAAAACAGCATCAAAGTAAGTCATGGTCAAAATAGCATCAAAGTATGAGACGTGACACTATTAGAATAACACTTGTATGTACTTAGATATTTTAAGGGCCATCCTATTACCCAATCCATTTCATTGGTGTCTTTTGAGAATGGACTTATTGACATACCCCTTTAGTTGTGGTGTTATTTATAGCATCTCTTGAGGAATGGTTATCAATTCATCCTGTGTGATGTTAAGAATTTATTTGTATCCCATGATGCTAAATGTTTATGAACCTCCTTAGGTGTGGTTAGCAATTCATCCCCCATGACATTAAAATTTTACACTCCCTAAAGTGTGATTGGAAAAATACTTAATGGATTTAGCATAATAGATATTTTTGGTTTATGAACTTGAAAATTTTTACATGGCCACTTGGTATAGGGTCCATGTAGGATCATGAGGTCCAAACTAGGTCTTTAAGTGAAAATAAAAATTTAGAAAAACAGAGTCAGTCAACTTGACATTAAAATTTGAATAGGTTATTAACATAATTTAAAAATTATGTAAGAACATAATTTAAAAAATATGTAAGAACATAATTTAAAAAATATGTAAGAACATAATTTGTAGCAAATTGAATGTAGTTTCTAATATACTAGTCCTTTTTTAGAAAAAAGTAAATATATTTGGTGAAAATTTGAAATTTCAATGCAGTAGTACTAAATTGAATGTAGTTTCTAAGATACTAGTCCTTTTCTAAGATACTAGTCCTTTTTATCCTATAGTATGGGAAGCCTAGAATGTGCTCCATCTTTCAAATTAAAAAAATGTGAAATCATTTGAGAATTATAATTTTTTTTTTCAATCAACCTATCAATCAAGAGTTTAGTCATATTGCATGTAGAAAATCAATAATAATTATCTATTAAATTTAAAATAAGGCATATCCTATATTGGTGGAAAGTTGAATTTTTTTCCAATAAACTCTTTTCATTTCATTGAATTCAGATAAAATAAAGTCATCAACCACAAGGGTGAACTTTGGAAAGCTAAGGAAAATTTGTAAATACATTTTTGCAGTTGACTTTCCAAGTATGATACCCCTAAGCCAAATCCCAAGGAAAACTCAAGGGAAATCCCAAGGCTATAGATTTTGTCAAAAAAAATGAATATCCATTTGAAATGGATATCTGTTTCAAAGAGACACCCATTCAAAATGGATATCAATTATTTTTGATTTTTTTAAAATATTTTTTATTATTAATATATAATAAATAAATTATATATTAATAATACATAATATATATATTATATAATATATACTTGTAGTGTAGGAAAAATGATCCCTTTTTCAAATTTAATTTAGGAATTAATATTAAAATGAACTAAATTATTCCTTAATTTAGTGTTGTAATATGTATTTTACATTTTCACATTAAGTTTAGGGCCCTATTAATAAAATGGACTTAATTGTGCCTTATTTTTAGTGTTGTGGAGTGTGCCTCTTTACACTTTCACACTTATCTAGGGCTTTATTAATTCAGGTTAATTTTCCTTAATTAGCCCCTTTAATTCAAATCCAGGCCTAATTAATTATAATTTACAAAGAGGAAACACAACATTCATTAAATGCCTAAACATAACACTTCTCATTGAGCAATGCGTGTTCTAGGTGAGTGAGCAAGGACCCATTCGCCCATGGGCGAATGGGTCCTCACTTAAACCTAGGACCTAAATTTAAATTAAGTTTTTGGTTATATTTTAATTATTTCAAATCTATATTCACATGTCAACTTGTGTTATTTGAATTTTGGAAAATTAATGTTACATACCTGTAAATATAAGGTCATTTCACTATGTTTCACCTAGCAATTTGAAGAGAGCATTTCTATAGCAAGTTTATGAGATCAAGAGAATTTCAAGGTATTCATGAGCAGATTTATTGAAGAATTATTGCAGCAATCAAGATCCTATTGCCATGTCAAATTATTCTTGCATCATGCATGTTATTAGAGCTAATATGTTGATGTAGTGTTCATAATCCATTCAAGCATTCAAGGTATTATTTAAAATCAAGTTTCAAGATCAAGATCCACATCCATTGAAGTCATTTCATGCTAGTTATAGATCTACATTCCAAGGTTCATCTAAGGGTTTGGTGAGTTGCGACATTACTTTTTTTGTTCATCATTCCTTCATGTTTCATTATTTCATTACAATGTTTAATTACCAAAATGGGGTTTGACCAAGGAAAACCCCCATTCACCAAAAGTAAAACATTTTTCCTTCTTGACTTGTGTTTTGAAAATTTAGGTGGAAAAACTCTTGAAGAGAAAAAATGAAGTTGTCAAAGTTGTATTTGTTGTCATCATTGTTCCAATTTCACAAAAACTTACCTACAAGATTTATTTCTAGCTATATGACTATGAAAATTGGGGGTCTCAAAGTACAAAAACAGGAGCAAAGAACCCATAAACCATTTTTACAAAATCCTATAAAGAACCCATTAGCCATAGGGTGAATGAGTCCTTAGTTAGCTTTAGAAAAGCACTTTTGGTAACTGGTACACACCTTCTTTCCTCTCTCAAATCTGCAATTTTATTTTTGGTTCCATTAGTATTGAGCTAAATCTTCAAGATCCAAGTTGTAGGTTTCATTTTGATGTTAGTTTGCTATTTTTAATCTTTCTCCCCAAAGTGTTATTTAGTTAGGACCCCCATCCTTGCAAAAAAGGAAATCAATAGATTCACACTTAGAATTGACTCACCTCAAGGTTGATAGTCATTTCATTATGTGGATCTCATTTCCTAATGAAATAGTGGAAGATATGTCCCTAATTGAGTTCATCAACCCATTTTAGTAGACTCACTTTTATTTTTCCATTCTTTTTTCATTTTTGGTGAACCCTAGCATTTGATCATTGCATTTTCTAATTTTGGAGTCCATTTCACCTAGATTTGGATATTGTATTCATTTGAATTGCATTGCATTGAATTGAATCTTATTTAGGGTTGTTTAACTTTCATTAACTTTTCATTTCATTTAGGGGTTTTAGGATTGAATCTTTTCATTGTTGAAATATGAAAAATACAAAAAAATTAGTCATTTTGCAAATCATTTACATAGCATTGCATCATCATTTACTTGCATTTGAAAATTGAAACAAAATTCCACATCAAATGAGGTCTTCTAGTTTTTCATTTTTTCATATTTTATATTTGCATTCAACCTTAGTTTCACAGAAAATTTAAACTATAACTTACTGTTTTAGATCAGAATCTAGAATATGTTGATGTGTTTTTTATGCACTTCTCAACATAGGTAATTTATAGGTACATCACCTCTCTTGAAAGAAAATCTCCAACAACAAGTTGTTAAAAATCACCCCAAGGTCTCTTGGGTGTCAGGTCATGACTTACTTGGAATGTCTCAGTTGTTTCATGTGATTTGTTGGTAATCACAAGGAAAACTTACAGATGAGTTATAAAGTGGGGAAGTTGGGTCTACAAATGGAGTTCCAAGGTGTAGAAATTGATGTGCAATTGTTCTAGGTTCAAAATAGCAGTCTAGAACTCCTATTCCATCATCAGATTTGGCTTTACAATGTGCAATGAACCTTGCCTAAGGTTACTATTAAAAAAAGGAAAAAAGGGCAGGGGAAGGGAGAAGTTCCTAGACCTAAAACTATGAATGAATAGTGGTCATGGAGGCTGGTACAGTGGACAAACTTCCCAGACTAGATTTTTCTTGACCAAGAGTAACCTATAGTTACACAAAACCAGTGCAATCTTCTAAGGACTGTAGATTTTCAGATTGCACACACACATCATGAATATGCAATTGAACTGAGTTGCAACAATGAAGGAATCCTGGACTAGCTTTACAAAGTGATTCATCATCAACATACCACACAAAGTATGAGCTGAAAATTCATCAAATACTATAACAACAAACACTATCTTCACTTCCATTCAAGAAACTACAACTAAAACTAATATGGAAGTAGAACAATGTGTGCATAATGAACAAACTCAAAAGAAACATGCATAAATCATGCAATGTTACTTTATATTGCTGCAAAATGCCTTTACATCAGTTCTCCAACCATTTAAAAATGAGGGGGAGACCCCTATTTATAGTTTTCCAAAGCCCAAATGAATGTCTAATATTGATTTACATTGAGTGGCTAAGATTTTTTTTACACTAGGGTTTCACCCACTCCACAATATTCAGTAATTTAAAATACAAATTTTGTCTTTTCCCTATTTTGTCTTGTAGTGCCCAGGTGTTGTAGCATTTTGTCCTCTAGCTGACTGCGCTTTTGCTATAGCTAAAATTGTTCAAAGGTTTCCTTCTTGTTGGTGCATCTATAGTATCCTTCAACCAATCAAGTGTCCTTTGTTTGTAGACATGCACCATTGTGGGACAACTTAGCTTCCTCTTGATTTGATGGGGCAGTCCCTGACGGATCATGATTGTTTGATAAAAAAATGGGATGACCCCTTTGATTGTTCCCAATAGACAATCATCTGTTTTCCCTTGGTACTGACCCCTTGGTTATGCATCCATGCATTGATCAATCCTTCTTTGTTATGCAGCCTTTAGTTTTTTGGTCTTCCCTTTTGACAAATCATCTATCATGTAGGAAATCATTTCCCCTCGAGGATCATCCTTATCCCAAGAGTACTTTCATAGGAGTACAAGTGAAAGCACCCCATCAACATGCATGGTCTATGAAGTGAAACTCCCACCTTGATCAAGCTCCATAGATGGTTTTGATTGATATTCCCCCATGCAAACATAGCAGGTGATATATGGGTTCTTCATCAAATTATATTCCTCATGATTTCATCTTCTCCCTTCCCTCTCTATATCAAGTCTCGAGTCAAGACTCCTTTTAGTGGGGCTCTATGGATAATGTCATAGGTGAGAACGTTGCAAGAGACCTTCGCTTGTGGTAGGCTTCCTTGATGGTCTCCATTCTATGATAAGAGCCCTGCATAAAATAATAGTTTTGAATTAAGTTCATGCAAGTAATGATATGAAACCCTCTAAACATGACTATTTGACATCCATGTGACCATGTAATGCCTATTTTGCATGATTTCTTAATTATAATTTAAGTAGTCCCATTACTTTTCAACAATCAAAGCCAAGCGATAGTAGTGCCAAAAGGATTATATTTCTTAAAAAGAAGGCACCTTATACCTCATGGTATGGATTAGAAGCATGCTAGGCATTCTAGTTTCATTTGGATCCTTTCCTTAGAGAAGACTACTTTATTGAATGTTCCCATCAAACTTCCTATTACAGCAATCACCCCCATCCTTACAGCCCCAAAGTTTTCCCACTTACTAAATGGGCTAATGTCATGAGTCAAGGCTAAAGTGTGTTTTCCATTTCCCCATATTCACCATTTTTCTTTGAGTGAATAATAATAGTAATATCCTAGCTTGGTCATTGTCTTCATCCTATGGCCATTGTGGGATGGGGGTTATGAGATTACAAGGTCATCTCATGAAGACTTCTAGGAAATGGGCCAAGTGGTGTAGAAATAAAGGTGTGAGCCATCGTGAAGAAGACAACATCCTGAAATGGTCGTCCATGTTGCGAAACCCGCAAGCGAGAATTCTATCTCCTAGTAGCTTGCAAATGGGGGGGAAGGGGTATGGTATTTTTATTTACCTTTTCACTTCATCAACTCAACACTTTGTTCCCTCATGTCACAATATTCCATTGATTAAGTGGCTTGCATCACCATGTAGAGAGAGTGCTTGTGGGCCCTGCAAAGGTGGACTTTGTTGGGTAGATGAATGTGGATGGTTGCCATAGAATTTCCATTAGAAAATGACACAATTGTAGTAGCTTCCTGCATAATGGAACCCGCACAAAGGAAATGGCTAAGGCAATAGCGAGCCCCATAGGCAAGATGTCTGTCAGTTTTATACTAAAGTCACCAGCTCCAAAGATAGACGTTGATATCGCAGTCTCCCTAAAAAATTACTCCCATCCATACCACTGCCCAATCAATCAACAAAGATTCAAAAATTATCTTGTAACACAAACGTAATCACATCACAGGCTTGGAGGCACTTTGAGCTATTTGTGGGGAATGAGGGCGCAGGTGGCGATTGGGTTGTTGCTGTTAGTGACGGCTTTAAAAGGGTAGAATCCTGCAAAATACCAACTTCACTAAATGATTTGAAGCATCCTTTCCCCACCTTTTTTGATCAAGAACATTATGATTTTTCCCCTCAACATTTTGATTTGGTAAATCCATAGTGTATCACCCACCGGAAATTTCTTCAAATGTATTATGCAGCACAATCTAAAGATGAGTCAAATGACTCTAGCTTGCCCATTAAATTATGTCTTTGGAGTTTATGTGATGAATGAGAGATGACCTTGGCTATTGCGGGCTAGGCATGGTGCACGTCCAAGATTGTTCATTGCTCTGTGATGGAGAGTCTCTCGGAACTATGGATTCAATCTTCCCACCAATTATTATGATTAATGTCTTCAAAGAGTACAGTCAGATTATTAGCACAGGTATGCCACGTTGGTTGGCTGATGAATTGTGAGAGGCCCAGGCTTTGTCTAGCTTGTAACACCTCCATCAATTTAGACTTTCAAAACATGCGTAGCTAGATTCAAATAGGGGAACATTTCTTATTAAAGACAGCGGCCTCACATAGTGGGAACTAGCAAGAATGGTCGTTGTTAGATTAAAGAAGGAAGGATGCTGGCAAGAATCATTGTTTGGATAGCTTCGGCGATGGTAACCTCTGCAACACTTGGAGTGGAAAGTCCCACACGTCAAGATTCTAGGGAGGGGAAGCCATCTAGGTTTCAGCTAAGGTAACCCTAACCCTCATAATGAACCACCTGCAAACCTTCCGATGGAGGGCCTCAACTGAAAGCTTCATGGTAAACTACGAACTCCTCCATCCAGGCATGGTATCCTCCTATAATCACCATTCAAGTAAATCCCTTTGTAAATTTAGTTGGTTCATTGTGAGCTTATCACATAATGGTTTCAAAGTTGAGGACTGTGGAAGCTGGGATGAATAGCCACTCATTTGACATCTCCAAGCATAAGATTTGTGCAATTAAAGCATGGAGATGAGAGTGCTAGGAAAAGGTACATCAAGGATGTCAAATTGAATATTGAATTCCACTAGAAAAATGAACTCTCTATTTTGCTTCTAGGGGTTCCGCAATTCAATCAAATGAAGATAAGGAGGAAACTTACATTTATCATCGCATAACTTCAAAATGCTGAAAGTTCAGGAATGTCTCCCCACCAAAGTCCATGTGGGTGTCTACCTACTCACATCGTTTCATGACAGATCCTATGGTTTTGCCACAATGATTTGTTGAATGAAAAGCCACCTCATGGGATTTTTCTCATAATGCAAGGATGTTGTGATCCTTGTAAAATTGCAAGAGGAAAAATTTGCTTTGCATATACAATATTTTAAATTGAAAAGAACCTTCAGAAGTCATCATGCTCAGTCAACATCGAACACCCCTATAGATGATCTTAGAATTGTGTGTTGTTGGGACGGGTCCTATGAGTGACGTCATTGAGAAGGCCATTGAGATAGTGATATGGGAAGTAGGTTATGTTGGGGAGGAAGCCATCCATGAAGGCCATCCCCAGTCTAGTTTGTAGCAAGTGTTATCTAAGGAGAATGATTGGTTGGTTGCCGCAACTGGAAGGCCATGTGAATGTCGTCCATAGAGCTAGAGGAGACGAGAGCTCCTATGTGCAAAACAAGCGAGCTGAACCATGAAGATCTCTAGGGTGATTGAAATTTTTTGGTGATATTCAATCATTCCAATCTTCATTCATGCAAGCCATGCCTCATAGAATCTTCCCTTCATCCAATCGGAAAAAATAAAGGGTAGTGTTATTAGTGTTTCTATGAGTCGAGAGTACAATGATATCCTTTTTTCCTTGGCTCTCATTATGAATTTTCTTGGAACATTTTCTTGACTCGTTGATACATAGGCCAATCATAGATAGAGGGTGGCAAGATATTTTTGCAGCCTTGTCGAAGGGATGGGCTTCCAGGAAGTGAACTCATGGTGAATGGGCAGACCAGGAATAGTGCGAACCCAAAAGGAAGTTAGTTGGACCATAGGTCCACGCTAATGGAGGCAGAGTGGGCAAAGGTCATTTGTTGGGCGTGGCTGATGATACTCAAGAAAAATGATTGGGAGGGCAGAATTGCGGTTTCAAAACCCACATAATGCAGAAGGTTCCACAGCACCCAACCTTCTTATAAATCTTCATAATTTATCAACTCCTTGAATGTTTACAATCCTCTAGCTCCTATACTTTGCATATTTCCCATTGCATTTTTGGAGAGCTAATACCGAAAAACAATTTCATGCTTGTGTGTTTGAATCATTATTTCCCTTCAATGCATAGAGGGTTGCTCGCCCAGATCTTTTCTTTGCCCCTTAAAATCTTCAGGCTTCATGAATCCTTATGAAAAAAATCTAATGCCAAGATTGATGATGCAGCCCAACCCATGAGACTTTATAAAACTGGTCAATTCCTAAGAGAGATTTCATGGCCGAACTCCATATTCACAGGGGTAAGAATTAGTGGAAGACAATAATGATATCACCCTTTGGACGACTAGAGAGGTTGAGGATCTTGCATGGGGAAATCCTAGGAGTGGGCTGTGGATGATAGTACGTAGAGCGTCCTGATGAGTACATCATTTCCAAGGGACAATAATGAAGGGGTGGAAGCCTACACTTTGGGCTTCACATGGGCAATCTCCATTGAGGAACCCACGGGTGAAGGAGTGTGGATGGTCAGGACAAGGATTCCTTTTTATGACTTTGGGGTGATAAATGACATTCACCGCAAGAAGTTCCACAAGAGGGTGATGGCGGAAATGGTTTGTGGGTACATGGAATGGGGAGGTAGTGAAGGGTGGTCGTTGCGAAATGACATTGTGGTGATGACCTCCCATAGGTGGCGTGCCTACAAGGGTGGATTCCACTCTACTACCTAGACTTTGGGGCTCACCTATAGATGCAAAGTCTCATTCTAAGGAAAAGGTCAATGTAGGTCCCATGAAATAAAGCATGCAATCCCTATTTGTTTAGATGACGGTGGTAAGGTTTAGGCAGTCGCGACGCAAAGAACTACAAAAATTTTAGAATTAGAAATTTTGAAGTAACTGCCTCGGGTTGGTAGGGCCAAATGCCACGGGCCATGCAAGAAATGGTGAAGGATCGGCCATCGCTAAAGTGGTGAAATGGGATAGAAACCTGCATAGATGACCCACAACGATGTGTCCACAAAGCATGAAGGATGTAGTAGTGACAATGGGTGAGGGAACCACACGTAGGGTGGATGTGGGGCCTAGCTATAGGTGAATAGTGGAGTAGAATAGCCGCACGATGTGAGGATACCTCGTGAACGCAGGTCTAAAAAGGGCCAACAAAATGCCAAGGGAAAAAGTAATGGGAAACCTATAGGTCTAGCCCACTTAAGCAAAAAAGACTTGGTGAAAATCAGCCTAGGTGAATTGGGCCAATATGAAATTGATCATTTTAAGGCTCATGACTGATTTGGACTTGGAAATAGGGGTGCACAAAATGAGACAGGGTCAAAATGACTCGACCTGAGCAAAAAGAGGGGGTCCCTGCTATCAGCGGGGCGTGTGTGCAAAACATGCACAACAGAAACCACTGGAATCAACTCAGAAATATGTAAAAAAAAATTTTAAAACCCTAACCTAGGACCCACTCTCCCTTGGGTGAATTAGTCCCTCATTAGGGTCATTTCTTGAATTTTTGGGCATCAAAACATTTGTTTCAGCATTCTATTTCGTTGTTTTTAATTTTTTGTTTTAGTTTTTGAATTTTTTTGTTGAGTGAAATTGATCATATTTAGATTCATTTGATAAATTTAGTGCATTGTGTTATTTCAAATTGCATTTACAAGACATCATTTTCAGGTTTTTGAATTGTGTAATTAGAAAATTCCCTTGTTATAAATTTGAAAAATCTAAAAATCCCCTTACATTTCAAATAATGGACATGTGCATTGGTAATTTATGGAAGTCTTTAACATCTTTAGTTGATGTTTCAAGTTGTGTTTTTGGAAATGATCCTAATACAATTAAACCTAATCATGCTCAACCAAATCCTAATGAGTTTCCTTATGAAGTTGACATCATTAGAGAAGATGATGATAGCATGAGCAATTTCATAAATGATTTCCTTCACAATCTTGAGAACAATTCATCCTTTTACCCATCCATGCAACAAAAAACACCCCCTACCATCCCACCACTTGAGATGTTTGGTCTTTTAATCTTGAAAGTCAGTCTAAACCTCCAACAATAAGTGAACCTTTCTCCTCTAATCAAGTGCATACATATCCATCGTATGTTAACAAAGTGACCACACCTATCAACCTAGAAGAGAATTATGGCCAAGACTTTAAGATTTTAACTAAACAAGGATGTTAAATAACTAATGAGTATGAAATTCACAAAATTTTAGAGCAACTTCCTATTGAAGACACTAAGGGACTAGGATATCAAAATCTTTATCCCTTTACATCTTCTAAGGATACAAATGTCCTCCCTCATTATGATGAAGAAATGTCTCACAAGGATGATAGGATCACTTTAGATCCTTCTCCTTCCAATCCACCTTAATGAGATCCTGAAACAAGCAAGAAATACAAACCTTACAAACTCAAAAAAAAAATATTCCTACATACTAAAACACAAATTGAATGAAAAATGAAACACCTTCTTCATGAAGGATGAATTACATTTCCACCTCCTAGTAAGGGTAGTTTATTGATGAGTGTTGTGCCTTAAGGATGATCCTTGAGAACTTTGATATGATAGAGATAATCCCTTAAAGCATGAGCTTTGCTCCTTGCCATGTAATATTTGTAGGATCATAATATGCTCATCATTACATGTTTAAAATTCATTGCAAATCATTCTATTTATTGCAAGGATCTCCTATGATGCAATGAGAGAGGTCCTGCAAACAAACCAAACACAATTCCAATCTGCAACAACAATTGTCAAATCACAATCTCATCAAAATTTCATCATTTCATCAAATCAACTCTTTCCCTAGTAGCACTGGGAAACCACTCAATCAGGTACAACTTCACTATCTCATCCTTTCAAACCAAGACTTGACCAATTTCAGGGACCATTTTGAAGGTCTAAGACATATCAACAATTCACCAATGACTCCTTTGTAACAACTCACTCAAAACAAGGGTTTTATGCCTTTTAGGGCTCAAATTATCCCTCTTTTGCAAAGAAACCACTCACAAATATTTTCCAAACTCTTCAAACTCTTTTGAGAAGTAGTAAAAAAATTTCAAAACCAAGGATTCTTCAATCAGATCTCAAGTATTCAACCTTCCAATGACCAAACTACAAAACCCTCTCTTTATGCCTGAGAACCCGAGGGCTTATTGGAAATCTTATTTTCAATCCTATCACAACCCAAATATTACTTAAAATAGGACCTATTTGGCTTGCTTAGACTTATTTCATCAAGAAATCACACTGGCCCAACACAAAACCCACTTTTACTCTCCAAAACCTCACTTATCCACATGGAAATCAACAATTTCAGACTTAGGGCTTCATGCCCAATGTTTTTCCAGACCTCCCCTGCTCACACAAAACTCTCATACACCTTTTATTATTAGTCCAAACTAATTCCTCAAGTCACAGAAGCTACAAAAAAAGGAATGGGTCAATTCTCCATTTTATTGACTCAAAACTCTTTAATTCACAAACTTAGGCTGGTTGTAGTAAATTAACAATAAATTACACCAAACCTAATAGAAACCCTTCAAGATAGATTCAAATGAAAGTAGAAATACAATAATACAAAATTCTCAACAAATTTGAATCAAAGAAGAGCCATAGAGGCCGTACAGTCCTTGAAATCTTCAAAAAATACATAAAATTGATGCAAAAATAGAGTTTTATTAAATCTCCAATCTTCCAAATGGCTTCAAAAACAATTTCATTGAGTTCTACAGCTTATTTATACTTGTTCCCTCCTAAAAAAAACTTTTCCAACTCCCACAAACTAACTTTTAAATGATATGACCATTGGTCTTCCCTAAAATTCAAAATTTTACAACTTTTCAAATCTTGCATTTTTTTCACAATTGCAACCTTTTAACTTTTTGCACATTTGAAACCCAAATCATCAAAGCACCTAGACATGACACCAAAATGACTAATTACATCAAAAAAATGGTCTCAAGACCTTATTTAGATAAAATTCTCAAAACTCCTAAAGACTACACCTTATCTTCATGGATTGACAAAACTTATTCAGAGGTGCTCTTGCACCATAGAACCCACTTTGAAAAATTTCCAAGTCTCTTGGAAAGATTCTTGTAGCTTGCTTGTGCTCTCCACGCTTTAGTCTTCCTTGCATTATTTCATTAGGTTCATCTTACTTTGATTCTTCATTTTCTTCAACATTCTTGTATTCGCTAACTCTTATACTCTGCTCCAACTATCCACTCTACTCTATGGGGTGCCTTTCCACTCTTCTATCATCAAATACTACTGTCACATATTTTCAACTGTACTCACTTTCTCAACAACTTCCATCACTTGTTTCAATTTTTTTTTCTTATTACATTGTCCTTTAGCCTCTTTATCTACAACTTTACCACTGTCAAACTCAAAAATTTATGTACCATTAGTCTTTTTTGTCCTTCTCAAACCTATCACTATCCTTTCCTCTATCTTAACACCATCACCAACCTTTATCTTCTTGTCCTCTATCTTTTCAACATTGTAATCCTCTGTACCAGTAGCCTTACTATCCTTTGGCCTATCATCATCAAAACTCATTGTACTATCATCCAATGTCTTCTCTTTCACTGTCTTGTCAATTCCATCAATCACTATCACAATGTCACCATTCACTGTCTCTTTCTTATTACAAACCACTATCTTCCTTTAGACTATCTCACCAATTCCATCAACCACTATGGTTTCATCTCTTAACTATCTTCTTGCTTTGTTCTTTGTTACCCCAACCATGATGCAATCACTCTTTACATGCCTTCCCAAAGGCTCCCCAACCTTTCTCTACAATTTATCAGTCTGAAACTCATTCTTTTCAGCCTTCTTTTTCCTAGCATTTAACTGCAAGTGAATCTCATGCTCTCTTCCTACTATCCTATCTTTACCATACCTTGTATTGGCTACCAAATCTATATCCTTACCTTTATCAATAGTTAGAAACTCCTTTCTCCCTAACATGGTGATTTCACCATCCTCATTTACTCCTTCATTCAATGGAGTTAGAATAAGATCTCTCCCATCCTTTTCAATGATGTATGTGTTTTGTCTACCATTGTACAAGGCTGACCTATCAAACTACTAGGGCCTTCCTAACAACCAACATATGGAAAAAATTCATGGGTAGTACATCACAAAATACTTCATATTTATACTATCAAATCTGAAACTCAACTCTTGCTTGTTCTCTCACCACCAAAGACTGATTATCACTAACCCATGAAACCCTATATGGATTTTCCCTAGGCACTTTTTGAAAATGCAACTTTTCCACCATTTCACTAGACACAATGTTATCTATACAACCTGAATCAACAATCACTTTGCATACCTTGTCTTTACATCTGCAGGCTATCCTGAACAATGCTCTTCTTTGAAGCAACTCTTCCTCCTTTGTTGTCTTCAAAAAAAATTTCTTCATTATCAACATCTATCCAACTTCTGTAGTAGCAACCAATCAATTTGGGCTTGAACTACTTTCAACTTCATCTTCATGAAAAATTTGTGCTCTCCTATCTTGTTTTCTTTCTCCTCCACTTGTTGATGAACCAACCTTCTCAGGGAGCTTCCAAGTAGGATGACCATACTCTTGACAATGATAACATCTACCTGCAAAAGTGTTAGAATTCCTTCTACCTCCAAATCTGCTTCTTGTGCATCTATATCCACCTCTAAAGTCTACAAATTGTTCATCTCTCTTGCTTGGTTCTTCTTGATTTTCAATTGCTTGTCTTGGAGTAGAAAAATATCCTCTTCCTCTCATGGTACTTCCTCTTCCTATTACTATTTTCTCTTGTCTTCTCTTCACTTTATCTTCATCCTTCAATGCCATTTGATAACATTCCTCTACGCTCCTAGGATTTGTCAAATCCAACTCATCCTGTATGTTCATTCTCAAGCCACCCAAATACCTAGCTATCTTTTTATCTTTATTTTCATTGAGGTTAGATCTCATACTCAATTTATAAAATTCTTTAGTTTATTCCTTTACATCCATTTCCATTTTCCTTAAATTTTTCAATATCTTAAACATTTGAATTGAATAATCTGAAGGGAGAAACTTACTTTTTAACTTTTCTACCATCTTGTCCCATGCCACAATTTTAGACTTTCCTTGCTTTCTTTGTTCTAACTACAAATAATCCCACCATACAAGTGCATGACCTTTAAGCTTTTTTTTTGCAATCTTGACTCTCTACTCCTCAAGAATCTCTTCACATTCAAAATAGTTGTCGAAAGAAGATATCCAATCTAACAATTCCTCTTCATTCATATTTCCTCCAAACTTTTGCACATCAATTTTCACCTTATACTTGTCACCTTTTACTACCTTCAACAGCTTGGCCATTCTCTGATCTTCTGGATCAAGTTCTTCATCTTCAAACTCTTCATCATCTCCTTCCTTTGATTCACTGCTTTCAACTACTTCTCTTCTCTTATTGGTTTCTAAGGCTGCCAATCTCTATTTTAGTTGTCTAATTTCTCTTATGTACTAAATCCTCAATTCATTCATCTCCTTTGATGTATTCTTTCCTTTTGGAGGCATCTTCACAATCTTGCCTCTTCACCTTCCAAGCTTTCTCTTACAATTTGCAACTTTCTCCTACAAGAATCTGGTAGCTTTGCTCTGATACCACCTTGATGCAATGAGAGAGGTCCTACAAACACACCAAACACAATTCCAATTTGCAACAAAAATTGTCAAATCACAATCTCATCAAAATCTCATCATTTCATCAAGTCAACTCTTTCCCTAGTAGCACTGGGAAGCTACTCAATCGGGTACAACTTCACATCTCATCCTTTCAAACCAATACTTGACCAATTTTTGGGACCCATTTTGAAGGTCTAAGAAATATCAACAATTCACCAATGACTCTTTTGTAACAACTCACTCAAAACAAGGTTTTTACACCTTTTAGGACTCAAATTAGCCCTCTTTTGCAAAGAAACCACTCACCAATATTTTCCAAACTCTTCAAACTATTTTGGGAAGCAATACAAATATGTCAAACCAAGGATTTTTCAATCATATCTCAGGTATTCAACCTTCTAATGACCAAACTACAAAACCCTCTCTTTATGCCTAGGAACCCTAGGGCTTATTGGAAATCTTGTTTCTAATCCTCTCACAACTCAACTATCACTTCAAATAGGACCTATTTGGCCTACTCAGACTTACTTCATTGATAAATCACATTTCCCCAACACAAAATCCTCTTTTACTCACCAAAACCTCACTTATCCACATGGAAATCAACAATTTTAGACTTAGGGCTTCATGCCCAACATTTTCCTAGACCTCCCCTACTCACACAAGACTCTCATAGACCTTTTATTGCTATTGTAGACCCATTCCTCAAGTCACAAAAACTACAGAAAGAGGAATGGGTCAATTCTCCATTTTATTGACTCAAAACTCTTGAATTCATAAACTTAGGCTGGTTGTAGTAAATTAGCAATAAATTACACCAAACCTAATAAAAAACCCTTCAAGATAGATTCAAATGAAATTATAAATAGTATACTATAAAATCCTCAACAAATTTGATTCAAAGAATAGTTGTACGGGTCGTACAGTCCCTAAAATGCTCAGAAAATACAAAAAATAGATGCAAAAACAGAGTTTTATTAAATATTCAATCTTCAAAATGGCTTCAACAAATATTTCATCAAGTTCTACAACTTATTTATACATGTTCCCTCCTAAAACAACTTTTCCAACTCCCACAAACTAACTTTTAAATGATATGACCGTTGGTCTTCCCTAGAATTCAAAATTTTACTACTTTTCAAATCTTGCATTTTTTTCACAATTGCAACCTTTTAACTTTTTGCACATTTGAAACCCAAACAATCAAAACACCTAGTCATGACACCAAAATTACTAATTACATCATAAAAATGGTCTCAAGACCTTATGTAGATAAAATTCTCAAAACTCATAAATCCTACACCTTATCTTCATGGATTGACCAAACTTATTCAATGGTGCTCCTACACCATTGTTCTAATCATTCATCTTGACTCATCCTTGTCTTGCACTTAGTGGGGGCAAGGGGTTAGATAGCCTTGTCCTATTTTTGGTGCTCAATGTTGTTCCTTTGGCTAGTTGACCTCCTTCTGCATATAGTGAACAAGGTTGGGATGTAGATGATCTACTATTGGTTGACTCACATGTGCCATACTAGTACTTTGTTTTGTTTTCTTTTGCACATTTCTTTATGTGATTTCATGTGTGTAATGTGATCCCCCATACTATCTTGTGTGATGTATCTCTCTTCATGTGCATTCCTCTATTTTTATTACATTCTTCTATATGTTGTAAACATTTATCTTTTCATTTGTCTTGTGATTTCCTTTTGGGATGATGCAAGGCATCGAGACATCTAGGTCTCTTCCATGTTGACCCAAAATATTTTTCTTTGTTTTCACTCTCTATGTGTCATTCTTCCTATTCTATGAGTATTTGGGGAATAATGATGTTTCCAAGCTCTATAATCACATTGTAGCAAAGATATACTGACCTCGAATCTATAGATCCCTTATGTGTTTTTGGGGGAAACCCCTTCCTCTTTTTCATGATTTAGTTTCATTCAGGAACATATGACTTGGCATAGGGATTTTGAATAAGGTCTCATTTCTTCTTCATTGGCTACTTTAAAGAAATTTCTCATAGCAACGGTGTTAGGAATCGCTTTAAAGTGGGGGCGTACATTGACATCCTCATGTTTCTTTGTGCGATTTTATTTCTTATTATGATACATCATTTTCTTGGTGGTGTCATTGGGTTTGATGTCCTCCGAGAGCATGATATTTCTTAGTGTATGACTTTCCTCTTAGTGGTGATGCTATGTGTTTCATTCCCTAAGTTGTGATTCTCTTATCCTATATTTTTCCTCTCTTGGAGACATTAGGCATGATGATCCCTAAGAAGAGACCTTACACAAATTAAGTGAAGTCCCTTTGAACAAATATATTTGCATTATTGTTCATAAGTGTTTAGCATAATACAACTTGTTAACCTTGTGAAGCTTGAACCCCTTTTCAAGGAAACCAAGCATATATAACACACCTTGCTTGTTAGTAGAGCCTTTCCCTTGTTCATAATGTGC
>VDFB02049464.1:0-11024 GCA_007258455.2 Sequoia sempervirens | reverse complement strand
ATGAATTTGAAGGTCAAAACGAAGTTTTTCGCCAGAGGCGCCTCCAGAACAATCTCCTCAGAATTAGTCAGGCTACGCGATGAATCATCCAACTCGTTCATCGGATCAATCTAGGAGCCGGAGATCGAGGTCAAACCAAGGGTCAAAATGGAAGAAAAGTTGAAAATTCTCAAAAAGTGGCTAACTCTGGAGAAAATGGGCGCCTCTAGTCAAGAAAGGCGCCCAACTTACAATGCCTTAGTGAAATTTTCAAAGTTTTCAAAAGATTCAAAATTGCAAGTTGAAGTGAATGTCCAAGTTCGTTGCATGAGAAGGTTTTAGGGTTTGCATGGATTAAAACAAAAGAAAGCAAAACTATTTCAAGCCCTAAATCTATTTAAGACATCTCTTCCATTTAGTTTTCATCAATTTTGCAGGTAGCATTCAAAGAAGAAAAGTGGAGCAGCAACTTTGAGGTTTTATTTCAAGATTCAAGAGCCCAAGGTTGCTGATTTTCATAAATAATTTTCAAACCAGCAACATAAGATCTTGCTTTTTCATTCAGAAGATCAAATTTTTGAAGGAGAAGATCAAAGATTTCAATTTTCAGCCTTTTGGGTCTGCTCAACTCGTTCTTCTGAAGAATCTTTCAAGAAATTTTCATCAAGTTGCAGCAGCTGCTTTTATTTTGCATGTCAATGAAATCCTCAGTGCATTCAGTTTTTGATCATCTGGGTCCTCTCTAAACAGTCTTGTGAAGAAAACCCATATCACAGCTTTTTCAAGAAAATTTCAAATTCTAGGGTTGGCTGCTTTTTCGATCAGCCATCAATGTTTTTCAAATTTGATCAACTGGGTCCATTTCTAATTGTATTCTGAACAAAACCCAGGTGCCAGCTTTTTCGGTGAAAAAAATGAAGAAATTAGGGTTTGCTACTTTTTCAGTCAAAATTCAAGATTTTCAAAAACGAACGATCTGGGTTGTCTTGCAACGAAGTTATGAGCAAAACCCATATCTCAGATAAATTCCCAAAAAAATGTCCTTTTGAAGATGAAAAACCAACATTCTAAAAATAGAAATTGCTCAAAACTTGTCTGATCATAGGCGAGTTTACAGTCATTCTTCAAGGTTTTCAATATGGAGTACACTCCCCTCGAATTTAAGACCAAATCAGCACTATGTCAAAACTATATCATCTCAGCTGAAGAACGAGAGAAGGTGTGATATGAAAAAAAGGAAAGGTATCAGAAAAGAGTTGTGCAATACTCTTCTGTTGAAAATCAAGAGAAGAGTCAGAAGCATAAAGTTGCAGAGCCGCCAAGTTATCAATTAGTGAGTCATCATTTCGGGCAACGATGTTTTTCAAGAATAGAACTCATAAAGCAACTAAAGAAGCGAAAGATTCTCTAAGTTTGATCACAAAACGCAAAGAGATCTTGGAGAATCGGAATATTGCCTTAAGACAGTATCAATGCACCTGACTAGGACCCAGCTCGCTTTAGCTGATATGATTGAGAGATTTAAAGCTGCTTTCATCTTAGAAGCTTTTTCGCTTTCTTTCTATTCTTGGAATGATTCTTATCCACTCTTTGAGAAGAGAAAGAAGATAAATGTAATAGTTGGCGTTTCCCGCTTTTTCTGCTTTCTTAGGTGTTAGTTGTTATCTTCTTTCTCAGACAAAGCCTGTTTTGTTGAGCAAGTCCTAGATCAGGAAAGCAAGAAGACTTTAGTTCCCCTACCCTCTGCTTCTCTATAAATAAGAGCCCTTGGCTCATATTGCCTTTAACCATATGGATAACAAAACTACCGAGCCTTATTTTGCCTCTATTTGTTATTCTGCGGTCGCTCTCAATTCAGGTTGTGATAGCAAATTGTTGAGCCTCTCTTTTAGCCAACAAGGAGTTAGTGGTGGATTGTTGTTTATTGTGTAAGAATAAGGAGTCGTAAAGCCTTCTTTAGCTGCAATTTCTATTCCGTGCATGTTAGAAGTGAGTTTTGTTCCAAGTTCCTCGAAAGTAATAAAAATCATGAGCCTTCTTTTGCTCCTTGGATATAAATCTCGATTCGTTATTTGTGTTTTACTCTTTATGATATCTTGATTTCGCAACCATACCATGCAGGATGTTCGCTGGAGAAGAGTTATCGGCGGTTTCGGTCGTGAAATTCAATTGTTCATTTAGTTTCCTCTTTGCTCTCGCTTATTACTCTTATGTGCGAAACCCGCTTTAGTTTAAGTTAGTTGTAGCTTCATTACACCCGATTGTATAGCTACTATTCATAGGATGTACATTGTAAACGTTGAATCTTTCTGTTGAATAAATTGAATTGTTCTTGTGATCAATTGGATGTATCCTAAATGATTGTCTCCTTATCTGATGCTTCTATTGATGTAAATCTTGAATGAAATTAGCATATTGAGTTATGAAATAATGTTGTTCTAACTTTCTACGATGCTTAATGTATATTACTTTGGTCTTGAGCAAATAACTTCCGTTACCTTGTCATGATTTGCGTGGAAACAAAGTTCGCACTCGGCATCGCAGGAGAGATATCACTCGGAAGAACCTATTCCGTAAACAAGAATGGATACCAACCGGACATTACCAACAATAACAAACCCTTTAGAACCGGTAGCTGCTTCATTGTTCTGCTAAAGGTGTTTCATCCGTAGGTTTGTTCAGTATCATTAGGAGCTTCCGTGGTCTTCTGAATGTGTAAACAAGTGATGCTTGCCAGTATAACCTTATAAGTGATAAGTTCTGGTTAGAGGTGGATATGTGTATTTGTACATACGAATACGATATGTACCAGTACCCATAAGTACATTCATGTCGATACAAACGTATTAAGCAGATGGATATGCCATACGTATGTGTCGATATAAATGTATTTATGGATACTTATACATGTAGTATATATACAGATATATATACCAGTATACATACCCACAGCTAACGAGATGAATGAATTATATATAGTAACGATATCTTGCCTCTGAATTTATACGAATACATATATATAAATTTACATGTTTAACGTATAATGTAAATGAATATATATGTATTAGTATAAAGATAAGTATTTCAATATATTTAATATTATATTAAAATATCAATATAATATAGTTTAAAATGTATACAATATTATTTAAATTAATAATTTAAATAATTATACAAAAACTATATTATATAAGTATTTTAATAGAATATATAAAATATATTTAAATAAAAGAATTTACAAAATCAAATGAAATGTAAATTAAACATTTTAAACACTTTTATAAAATGAGAATGTAAATCAGAGAAAAGAATAAAAATCGCGAATTTCTCTAAATCGCGAAATTCTCTAATGAATACGTTGAAATGTTAAACTTCAATTCTGAGCTTGAGCAAATGCGTCATAATTATTTTGAAAACTTTATCAAAGAATTAAAGATTTACAAAATCGAAATAAGGAAGAAAAAATGCGAAAATGCTTAAAGAAAATGAAAAACGCGCAGAGAAATCGCGCGACTAGGGCCAGGCGTCAGAAAATGGATGAGATATTTCATGCTTAGCAAACAGAATGAAATGTGGACGCCATTTGAGCAAGGAAAAAGTCTGAAATGAAAACTTGGCAATTAACCTAACTGTAAAAACGCGCCAGAATGAGAGCTGTCACGTTTTTAACAGTCTGAACAATTTCGAATTGAAATAAGCTTCTTTGCTGTCAAACATGGAGGTTGAAACCCTCACCATATTGCAACACGTTTTTAGTTTGAAACATTCCTCAACTTGCTGGCAGTTCTGGCGCCATAGAAGGTGGAAATCAGTTTTAAAATCAAACCTATATATACCTGCGTTTGGCATTCATACTCTCACGAATTTACAGTCAAGTTTTCCTTGAGCATTTTATAGCTAAAGAGTGAATTCGCCTTAGTAAAGAAATTGTTAAGTTATTTTGTTAATGTGAGGTAATCTCTGAACAAGAGAGCAGTAGTTTGGAATTGTTAGTTTGAAGTAGTCTCAGAATAAGAGAGGAGTAATCAGGAATTGCTCGTTTACTGTGTTGGAGTATTGGTTTCAAGAATCAAGCTGAAAGTTATCTGAGTGAAGGCAAGTGAAGGAGCTATCTTCCAAACTTGTGGAAAGCTAAATCAGGCATGCTAAATTCTTACTTTACATATTTTGCTAATATTCCAGAGTAATCTGATAGGTCTCTGAATTATAGTCATGGCTGGAAAGGAAAGAGTTTGATTGTCTGGTAGACTTAAGATTGAATTAAAAAGAATAACAGTTTCTTAACCATTATCATAAATGTAGTCTTTTCATGGCTTTTGCTGTCATTGGTGTACGTTTTACATTAGTTAATGGAAAGCAATCTGCATTGTATTTAAATGGCTCTATATAATGAGCATATGCTTGTGTATAAATAATAGTTACTAGGATTGAGTCGAGAATATTTGCAAGTTATATTCTACAACTAAATACAAACAACTTAGTCAAGTTATTGTATCCCTAGGATGTGTATATCCTGAATTAGGGCGTCAGTTGTAGTATCTTGTTAAATGGATTCTTCTTCCCAGTAGTAAGATGTTGTAGGAAGTCTAGGGTACGGACTACCCCGATAGACCAACCTACGCGTAGAATTAAGATAGCCTTAAGTCAAGTTGAACCTGGCTAGTGAATGTGACATATGACCTATGTTCTTCGTTGAACGTAAACACTTTGGCCAAAGTAGTGTAAGGAACCATTTAGTTGTTGTACTACACTGTCAGTTCACCGTGATTCCGAAATACAACCTAGTTTGTGATTTGCCGATAGCACGAAAGCTAGTTTTGTAGAATCACAGCACTATGTCCAGTTGGTAGTCATTAGAGGTTACCCAACCAATCTCTTCTTCGAAGGGAGGGCCGTTCATTGCAAAATGATCGTGCGGGGGACCGCATTATAAGTCCGTGGTTGGCGGAAAAACGCTCGAGTGATGTTTCTCCTCCACGAACACCCGACGGATGATCCAAGGCTTGACAGGACGAATTCCTGGACCTTCTTATTTCTATTGGTGTCAAAAGCCTACGGGCTATGTATGTATATTTCTCTTCATGCTTTGTAATTTCATTTGGAATGAAATAGTTTAAAGATGCAAAAGATGTTTCTTATTTATGTTTTGAAAAGAAAATTTTTCATCAAAATGGTATTGTTCTTACTTTTGTGTCTGAATTGTAAAGTTTTAAATTTATCGTACAAGTGTGTTCGTTACATATTAGTTCTTAACTCAGAAAATCTCAGTTGCGGCGTTTGTGTTTTATAAACCTTGTGCTCTAGCTGATCAAAAAAGATAGGCAACTTAGTTTTAGTTTACTTTCTTGAATACCATCAGCAAGAGGGAGCTTCCCCTCCTAATTTGAAGAGCAATTTATCTGTGCATAGCTGTCCGTTTCAAATACGCATTCCAGAGGTGCGAATTTAAACGCCAACAAGTTGCATTGGTAGTTTAATGTATGCAATGATTTGCACTAAACTAGATATAGCCCGAGCAGTGAGAGTTCTAAGCAAGTTTATGTCTAACCTTGGTAAAGAGCATTGGACTTTTGTTAAGAGAGTGTTTAGATATTTGTGTGGTACTTCAAATTACTGTTTGGTTTATCATGGTAATGATGAGGTGGTTAATTCATTGGACATACAAGGGTTTGTTGATGCAGATTGGGCAAGTGACTTGGATAGTCGAAGGTCCACTAGCAACTAGATGTTTTTACTTTGTTTGGAGGTATAGTGAGTTGGATGAGTAAGAGATAGCCTACAGTTTCTTTGTCCACCACTGAAGCAAAGTATATAGCTGCTACACATGCCTCTAAGGAGGTAGTATGGTTATAGAGACTTGGTAATGGCATTGGTTTTGATTGTGTGACGATAAGGATTGGATGTGACAGTTGGAGTGCCATTTGTTTGGCCAAAAATCCTATATATCATGTTCGTACTAAGCATGCTAGTGTTCAGTATCACTTTGTGCGAGAGATGATTGAGAATGGTAAGGTCTTGATTTATAAGGTTGACACTTTGGATAATGTTATAGATTCTCTTACAAAGCTAGTGACCACAGATAAGTTCTCTTGGTGCAGGAAGGCCATGGGCCTTGATCACTGTACTTGAATTATTATTTGCATCTCTTGGATGTAATTGAAATGTATAATGTCAAGTGGGAGAATGCTAGGTTAGGTGACATTTACTTTGCAAACCTATATCATTTTTATGTCTCCATGTTTCTTGGAAAGTGTCCTAGGGGACATGTGAGAAATGTATTTAATATTGGCATATTGTAATTGCATTTTCAAGAGGAAATTTAATGTTGGTGGAGGTTACACATCACTAGAGGAAAGAATTATCCCTCCAAGGCATTCTCATTAGGAATGTGAAGGGTCTTGAGTGGAGCATCAAGTTTGGAGGGAAACAGGTGTCCATTGATTCTCCATATGGAAGTTGAACAGTCATCGGAGCATCTTGAGTGCTAGAAGTTGAAGGGGCTATGGGTTAGGCACCAATGTTGAAGCCTTGTGCACATTAATTAATTTATTATCATGACTTGGTTTTCCAAGGAAGGGGCATGGGTTTTTTCAAGTGGTTTTGGCACCTCTTGTTTCAGTTTACCATTGTGATTTTGCCTCCCACGAGTTCTATAAATTGGAGCCTTGAGATGGTAATATCATCTTGTGTTATTTGCAGGTGTGTGAAAGCATCTAGGTTGTAGGAGATCAACAAGGAAGTGTATTGTGGTGTATCTCTCTTGTGACGATAAATAATATACTTGCCCTCTTTTCTCATCTGGAGTTTTTTTTTCGAAAGGGTTTATTCATGTAAATCTGGTGTCATATTTGTTTTCTTATTTTTCTATAATGGTGAATGTGAAATCCAATACATATAATGAAATTTGGTAATCTTATTTTCAGGTTTGAATTCACATACATAAGTTAATATTGCAGCTTAGTTCCACCTTGTTTTCAACAAAGTGCCCTATAGATTAATAGGTCAACTGCTAAAGGCACTTTTGTCAAATAACCTCCAAATGCTCTATCAACTTAATATTGCCATCATCAATTTATATTTCCCATAGTACCCGTTGTTAATTTGGCTCAAAATTAATCAACTATTAAAGCTATACTAGTGCACATTTCCAATTGGTTTTCCTTTCTAGAATTACCCATTTGGGTCCTTTTGATAACCAATATAAACCCATCACTATTAGATCAAGGATAGGTTAATCATAGTCTATGTCACCATATTCGGCGAGTTTCAACCATGAGGTTCGAAATTCGGCGAATTTCAAAACAAGATTAAAAATTTGTTCAGATTCGCCTATATTCGTTTGCCTAAATAGCATAGGTTTTTTAAATAAAAAATATTTAGAAAAATGGAGCTCTCGTGACGGCAGATGGCCTCCGTCAATAATGAAACCCCAACTGTGATTGTGCTTGTCGGAGCCCGATTAACCACTTTTCCGTCGTCGATGATGGCGATAATGGAAAGCCTGTGCGTGACAACTACTCTCATCCTGGACTTCACCATCTAGCGCAAGGCATCCTAAATAGTTTTCTAGACTTCGCAGCAAGCACGCGCTTCGTCAATGAGTTGTATGGAAAGGGCTTTCGGGAAAAAGCCTAAAATTTAATAACAAAATTAAAACATATGTCCATTAGTGATTTATTTTTGTTTTTTATTCACAATGTTTTAATATTTAAAAAAAAAAAATTAAACTTTTACTATATTAATTTATTATTTAATATATAATTTAATTTATCAATTATGTATATATTAATAATATTTAAAATTTTAATTATATTTTGAAACATATTTATTATTTATTTTGCTTTGTATTTATTATTATTTATATATGAATAATATTTAAAATTTAAATTATATTTTTAAATATATTTATTATTTATTAGCTTTATTAATATATTTAAACATATTAGTATCTCAATATTATTTTATAATTATTTTAAGTTTATTACTTATATTTTTTAAAAATCAAAATTATATAAGGCGAATTTAATTTGAATTTTTTACTTTTCAATTTTTTCCTTTGTCAAATTTCATCCGAATTTCAATGTTGCCGAACTCGAATTCGGATTCAAACGCGGTGACTTAGATCATAGTCGTCCATTTCCTCAAATAATCCCTTATAAATGTAATCATGACTTTATAAATGTAAGGACTTCATATTTATTGGGCTTAGTGCCTTGATGGATTGACCTACTTTTCTAGTGGTGAATAAATAGACATAATGCCTCCCATTTTTTTCAGTTGAGAGTTGAGTGTTGTACCCAAACCAAATTTTTTGCTTCATCAACGCATTTTGCGTAAAATAGTCTTTAACCTTGCTAAAATGATGTAAAATAGTCTTTGGCCAATATCAAGCATGGAGTTTTGTTAATGTTTTGTCAGTTAAAGGCAGTTTCATTGATCAAAACCTGAATCAGAGACTCAGAACAAGGCATTTCACGACGACAATTATACTTTTAAATGGTCATTTCAGTGGCCAAAATAATGATTTCAATGGTCAATTCCAGAAGATTTCTTAGAGAAAAGCAAGAAAGTGCACCTATAGCCCAGGGGCGCCCTTCTTTTTGAGGGCCTAAGTTTTGTGATAAGTGCTCATAACTACAGTCAATCTCTTCAGAATTGGTCTGCCTATCCGATGAGCTATCCTGCGAGGCTTTCCGAGCCCCGTAACTCCGGCAATTGGCGACAAAAGTTGAAGATTCCAAAGTTCCAGATTGCAGAAGCTTGTCCTTTTCCAGCTTTTAGCGCGCCTATAGCTTGAGGGCGCCCTTCTTAAAGGGGTGTGGAATCTTGGTATTTCTGGTGGATGATGCAATCAATCTCTTCGTGACTAGTCTACTTATCCGACGAGCTATCAAATGCAGTCATCCGAGTCCCAGAGCTCTGGCAGTCGATGTCTGAAGATGAGCTTATAATAGAGTTTTCACATCCTTGAGTTTCTTCGTTGCGTTTCCAGTGCAACTATAGCTCAGGGGCGCTTTTCAAAATGACCCTTGAGATGATCCAATTTGTAGATGATGTCTTCCTGACATCAGTACTACTCTAGTCCAGTTTCGCAACGTACCAAGTTGCCTGTTAATCCAACATTCTGAGAGATTGTGGCAGAGATTCGACCAGGCACGTAATTTCACGAGCAGACTGGCATATCAATTTCATTGTATTTCTGTAGGCCAGAGGCACCTAGTCTTCAGGCCTCTCAGATGAGGTTGTTCACGTTCGAAGTCTTCACAAGACTTAAGCGTAATTTCTCCAGCTATCCAATGAGCCTAGCCGTCAACCTTCGGGATTTGGAAAACATTCGTACGTGCGAGGTCTTTGGTGAAATGTTGAAAAGTGAAGACATCCGGAAAATGGCCAAGTATGGAGCGTATTATTTAAATAAAAAACACACTTGTATTTTTGAGGTCTTAGAAGTAGTTTTCTCGCTTCGTCATCTCCAAAGATATCTCTTCTTAATGCTCCTAGCTATGTAGAGAGACAGTTGGCGCACGAATTAGAGCATTCCAGCTCTCGGTATCGGAGGACAAAGTAGGGTACTTGGATGAAAGTTCAACTTTGGTCAAAATGGTGTCAGTGCAACTATAGCTCAGGGGCGCTTTTACTTTTGAGGCCCTTAATGCACTTTTCAGATGCCATGCGTATATCCGTTGGATGCGGAATATCTCCAGGCATGCAATGAGTTCGGTTGCCTGTCAGCTGAGTTCACTGTTTTCCATCAGCAGCTGTTTGAAGTGTCAGATGGCAGTTTAGGAAAATGGTTCTGGCACCTGTAAATGAATTTAATCAAGGGCGCCTAATTTTTTGAGGTGTTAAATGATAGATTTTGCAGTGATGACTCCCAGCAGACGTTTCTTCCTTGCTCTGCAGGCTTCGCGATGAATTTACCAGTTCAGTCTCAGCATCATCTGGTCACCCGGGAATCAGTGTCGAAGATGGCCAGTTGTAACTTTGTAGTCAGCTACAAAGTAGGAAGTTAATAAAAAGTGCAATATCTTGAGCAAATGGATGCCTATGAGGCCAAGTAATGACTTTTTGAAATCAGTGAGGTTTGCTGGTGAATCCTAAAGCTTCATTCGGCTTTTCAACTGAAGTTAAATAATATTTAACATTTATTCTTGCATTTTTAGCATAAAATGGTGATTTTCTAAAAGTTGGCGCCCTTTTTGTGCTGAGATTTCAAGTTGCATGATAAATATTATTTTATTATTATTTATTTCGAGACTTCGAGATAGTGTCAGTGTAACTGGAGGGGGTCCAATCAGAAGCCTTCTATTTTGGTTAAGGTTTTAAATCTTGCAGTAAGCAAGATGGTGCAAATTTGCCTTATTTAAACATGGCGCCATCATTATTCATTCTCACAACTTCAAGGAAATTCGTAGTTTCTCAAGACAAAGGCGAATTTTCAAAGCAAAGGCGAATTCTTCATCAGCAGTCAAGGGCGATTTCATCAAACACTTCTTTTTGCAGGTTAAAGTTCACATTCATCAGCAAATTTGAAGAACAGGGGCGATTTTCACAAAAGAAAGAGCATATAAAAACGTCTTTTTCTTCCTTGATTCTCAAATTTCTCTCAAAATCCAATTCGCATGTTCCTGAAATTGGCAAATTTGACAAGTCTGAACATCTGGATCATTTCTATATAACTTCCTCGAATTAAAATCGTGCGTTTGATTTTTCAGGAATTTTTAGCTTCAGAACATTCGTTCTCGAGTTTCTAATTTTCTCAACTGAAAACTCTTTGCATGGTCGAGTAGAAGTTAGATTTTCGCATTTCTGACGTTCTGGGTTGTCTTAGAATCTTTTTCTGGACAAAACCCATATCTCAAATTTTTTCGCCGAAAATAACTCTTCAAAAGGCTTTTTTTTTTTTGCCTCAATAGGCTATTTTTAGCTTTCCAGAAATCTTGTCAAAATATAGCCATGTTCACAGTCAACAGGCAAGTTTTTCATAGTGCAGTTCACGTAGACTGAATTTAAGACCAAATCGGTCTTAATTCGCGATTTCATCA
>VDFB02049463.1:0-23246 GCA_007258455.2 Sequoia sempervirens | reverse complement strand
TCTCTTGTGGCATTGCAAGTCCTCTCCACTACCTTCAACCCTCTTAGTGTTCCGTTCACTTCCCCTCACATTCCATACACTCCATTACCCTTTTCTCTTCCACCTCAAACCACCTACCCCAATCCCATCATTACAAAAATCCTTAATATTGTTTCATCCATGCAACAACAAATTTCCACCATTAGCCAAGGTCAAACTACTCCACCCACATATCATGTTCATAGTAGACCTTTATCCTTAGAAACCTTACACACACAGATGCCACATGGGATAGAAATTCCTAGGTTTGAGAAATATGGAGGTAAAGGAGACCCTATTAACTATGTAAATGCTTATATAACTTTATGTAGTGATTTTGTCCTTGATGATAAAATCTTAGCCAAATTTTTTCTTAGGACCCTAAAAGACACTACATTAGAGTGGTTTTCAAACCTACCTAATAATTCCATTTGAGTGTTTAATGATCCTATGGATGCCCTCATAATTCACTTCTGAGTTCATATGACCACTAAAAGGACACTAGCTTATCTAATGCATTGTAGATAAAATTCCAATGAGAGTCATTGATTTTATTTCACGTAATTAGTCATTGTATGCTCAAGTGGATGTCAAAATTCCTTATTCACATCTGTAGAAGATGTTTATCAAAAATTTACACAAAAGGCTTCAGAATAAGTTAACTATGATGAAATTCCCTTCGTTCATGCACTTTTGCACAACCCTATGTGAATATGATAACTCAATTTCAAGTCGTGATTCAAAATCCACTTCTAACTAAGCTGAAAATCCTGAGAACAATAATAAAAAATTTTGCAAACCAAATAGAGACTTTTTTACAATTCAATCTTCCTCCTTAACTGCAACCAAACCCACCTATTCTAAATCAAGTAGTAGTTGTTGAAGCAATGATGCCTTATACCTATGGGGAATCGAACAGACAATTTACTCCCTTACCTGATACCCTTCATAATGCAATGAACCAATTTCTCTAGCAACAAATGATGACTTTTACTACCATCAAACCAACTAATACCACCAAATCTTTACCACCCACCTTTAAACCTAATGCTTATTTCCATTTTCACTGCCAAAATTGCCATGACACTGAACACTGTCAGTGTCTCAAACACTTAGTTCAAGAACTCATTGATTCAGGTCCTCTATCCATTGTGGGTGTTAATGATCAAGGTAATAAGTCTGTTTCACCCCCTACCCAAAATTTACAAATATTTACCAATCCCATGCCTAAACATAATGTTTCATTTGTCAAGGCTAGTGAACCTTCAAACCCTCAAGTCAAGAACATTGATACACATAGTGAACAAAATGATATAACTCCAGATGTTACCCAAGTTAATCCTATGGATGAACTTGTGGGTGTGCCAGACATCATCCCTCATAAGGAACCAACAAACAAAAATCTTAATATCACTTTTTCTTCTAAATATATACATCAAAAACTTCCTAATGGTCCTCTTTACATAGCCAGTAGAATCTATGATAAGCCCACCAATGGGATATTAGTAGATCTTGTGGCTAGAATGTGATCATGGAATAATTTATAGTATTACATGATCTAGATATCAAGATGATTATAACAAACCAACTACATGGATTAAAATACATACTAGTTTTGTGTGCCCTATGATTAGATCGATCGTACTCCCCTTACAAATATGACCCAAAACTTTAGAGGTAACATTTTCAATTATTCCACAATCAGATCAATTTCATTTGAGGCTAGGCCACCCATGGATGCACTCAATGAAAATTTTCCTTTCAGTTGTTCACAAATGTTTGAAGTTTCCACATGAAAATGAAATATTTACCATACACCATAGTGTCTTTCATTCATTATCGACTAAAGTTAATTTTTCCTTAGAAGCCTTCTAGGCCACACCTATGGAACCCATCACCCCCCATAAATATTTCTTTTTCATAACCTATCAAAACTTCAAAGCCAAATGAATAGCCGAATTGTCTCTTCATAACATGTCCTCGTCAACTTTCGCTCCTCCTATCCTATATGAAACCATCCTTCAACCTGATTCAAACATTGAATAAACCATGCAACATCATGAAAAACCACCCTTAGACAGTTCCCGGCCATGTTTTAAATGACCGAGGGAAAATGAAACCAATCCTATCATACCTCGAATTAAACAAGTGTATAAATTTCAGGAGAAAGTGGTTGACCCATCCTCTTACACCTATGATGGATCAATCTACTATTACAACTCAACAAATTTAAAATAAAATTAAATTCAATTGTGGTGCTAGGGAGCATAGGTGTTGTCCTTATCTCCTTGCTCATCAATCTCAAATTGAAGAAAATAAAAAAACCCAACCTCCAACTTTGATAGAAGTAATAGATGATCACCCCCCTTCTCTTGACCCACACAAAAATACTCTAGTCCAACCTTCACAACAAAATGAATCAAACCAACAACCACAACTTTTAATACACCCTTCCTTGGAAATAACTCTTCATCCTCTCGTTGTCATCAATATTGATGATGATGCAGAGATTGCAAAAATAGATGAAGAAGTGTATAACGATTTAAACTCTTTATTTTCGTCTACCATGAGATTAAATGATAAATCTTCTCAACCAAGTGAGGAACCTAGTACATCTCCTAGTTTGTCACTTTCAATTCTTCCTTCACATAGTGAACTTCCCTCACAATATACTAAACATGATTGGAAGGTGGATGACTTGTTATATGGTTGACTTGCATTCACCTTACTAGTCTTTTTCATTTATTTTTTTTTCACTTTATATTTCAACTTGATTTTATGTGCATATCATGTTCCCCTGTATCATATGTTTGATGCTTTCTCTCTCATCGTGCACTTCTTCTATTTCTACCTCTCTTCTTCTATATGTTGTACATTATCTTTTTTGTTTTGTATTTTCCTTTTGGGGATGATGCAA
This sequence comes from Sequoia sempervirens, assembly GCA_007258455.2. Taxonomy (NCBI): domain Eukaryota; kingdom Viridiplantae; phylum Streptophyta; class Pinopsida; order Cupressales; family Cupressaceae; genus Sequoia; species Sequoia sempervirens. The sequence continues at coordinate 20,311 of VDFB02049463.1, read as the reverse complement.
AGCATAGAGATGCCCTATGTCTCTTCCATGTTGACCCACAAGGTCCTTATCTTTTTTCACTTTTTTTTTATTTTCTCCTTTTGGGGATGATGCAAAGCATTGAGACAACCTATGTCTCTTTGATGTTGACCCAATAGGTCCCTTTTTATTTTTGTCTTTTTCTTGTGTCTCCTTCTAGGGATGATGCAAGGCATCAAGACCACAATGTCTCCTTCATGTTGACCCAAAATATTTTTCTTTTCATTTTCATTTTGCTTGTGTTTTCCTTTTGGGGATGATGCAAAGTGTTGAGACTGTAATGTCTCTTCCATGTTGACCCAAACCGGACTTTTTTTTTTTTCGCTCTCTTTGTGTCATTCTTCTAGTTCTATGTACTTTTGAGGAATGATGATAGTTTTGAGTTCTTTCATAAAAACATTGCAGCAATGAACATATTGACCCCAAATCCATAGATCCCGTATGTGTTTGGTGTGTTCTTTTCTGAGGGGCATCCTCCTTTTCTTTTGTTTTCTTTTTCATTGACATGAAACAACCTAACTTCGAAACATATGACTTGGCATAGGGCTTTTCAAGTTTTCTCTCATGTCTTATTTTCCTCTTGCATATTCTTTCCTTCGCTACTTTAAAGTAATTGATAATAGAATGATGTGTAGAAATTCCTTTAAAGTGGGGGGCATACATTACCATATTTCATTTGCATTTCCAGTTCTTAGTGTAGCCTTGTCATTTCATATGATACGTTCTTCACTTTGTGGATGGCATTGGTGATGATGTCCTTCATAAGTGTGATCTATCTTAGCATATTACATCCTCTTGGTGGCCTAATGCAATGCACTGCATCCCCTAAGTTGTGAATATTTTATTCTTTGACTGGTCTTGTCTTGGAGAAATTAGACACAATGTTCCCTAAGTGACTAAACTTGGATGAACATAACAAGACTCATTTGAACATCTTTTACATTTTACATGTTACATTTTTACATTTTGCATTTTGCATTTTACATTTTTGCCACCTTGCATAATGCAACTTGCATGCCTGTGGTACCCTTTCTATTTGTTCATTAGTTCTAAGCATATGACACTTTGCTTGCCTAATGAAGCACAGACCAACATTTTCCTTTGTGGCACTGTGTTAAAGTTATCAGGAGGTATAACTTTGATATGGTTGAGTGGGAAGCCCACTCAATAGCACGATTTTCCCCATAGCCACCTTTGTGTTTGTGAGTGCATACCAACTAGTGTATTTATTTCACCTTATGGGACCTCTCACTCGATAGACCACCATGAGTTCTATCACCCTAGAGTGTGTATACATTCTCTTTTTCAAACAACCAGCCTAGATCTAATCCACAACTAACTGGATAGACGATCAAAGCTTCATTTGATTCTATCATTGCAACACTTGTGTTTTCCTTTGTTCTTATGCTTAGTTTTCCATGGGATCTTCATCCTAGGGGCTTGATCATCCCTCTTGATCGTTGTCATTACATCTTGATAACGTAAGTTCATTTGAACCCTCCTCTTAGTGTGCATGGCTACTTTAGTGTGAGTTTGAAGCAAGTTCATCCTCTCACTAAAGTGGGGGCTAAATGTGTCATAGAAAAATGGCCCCTTCTCATTTTCATGGCCTTTTAGGTCTTGTTTCATTACTTTTGGTCCATTTTTCTCTGATTTCATATTGTAATGTAGCTTGAACATGCATATTTATGTACTAAAATCCAAATAATGACATCTTGTGAAGGTTTTTTGAAGTGTTGTGAAACATTTCTACACACTTTTAGATGCTATTACATACAATTAACCTAAAAATCACCTTTTCATCACTAAAAAAGTCATATTTTGAAGTGTTGTAAAGTCTTGTAACAAGATTTCATTCTTTTATAAACATAATTTCACTATTTACATCTTTCTTATTCTTTATTTGACCCCTTTATTCCTTTATAAGATTTAATTAAGTGTATTTTTGAATGTAAACATGAAAAATGATATTAAATGTGACTTAATTCCTGACACTCATTTACAGGTCCTAGGTGGAACCCATTCATGATGGGTGGCGAGTGAGTCCCCCTTGGCTCCAAATTCAAAATATTTTAAATTTTGTTTCGGGTTTTTATTCAAAATCACTTGATGTCGGCCTGTGATGAGGTATTAATGGGTTACTAAGGCACAAGATTGTATACATAAGTGATTTTCACCTCATTTTACATCTCTTACAATCACACATTATATCCACACAATATTTTCATTCAGTCAAGCATTCAAGCATTTGTCAAGCATTTTTTAAGCATCCATTGACACCTTCAAATTTTATTCAAGAAGGGTTTCATAAGTTGATAGCATTTGCATGTTATTTGTTTATCATTCTCTTTCATTCCATTATTTCATTAATGTTTCACCAAACTGGGGTTTGACCAAGGAAAACCCCTATTTGCTAACCCTCAACCATTTTTCCACTCTTGCATGTGTGTTTGCAAACTTTTGTGTGTAGATTTAACAAGTATTTAGGTGTTGAAAGGTGGTAAACAAGTCAACTGGGTGTTTCATGTCAAATCAACAATATTTCAAGCTTGGAGAAGGTATTTTGTCCATCTCCTACAGAATTGACTTTGACAACCCAACAAGTAGACATCCTCAGATCTGGTGTTGTAGAGTTGTTTCCTGATTTCTCAAACTTTTTGGAGAGAAATGATTCACCACTAATGAAAAATGTGTCCCACCTTCAAGCTGGAAATCTAAGTTCTATCAGATTTTAGATCTCGACACTCAGAAGTTGGTTCTTTATAGTTTTCATCAGAAGTAGGACTAATTCACCACCCTGGGTGAATGAGTCCAACTGCTGAATTTCTATAATTCTAGATAGCATTCCAAACATTCCAAATTCTTCATCGAACCTCTAGGTGCACTCTAATTCAACTCATTTCTTTTTGTTCTGCATCTATTCATTCCTATTGCATTGTTTTCATATCACATTGTGTTTTCAAACATAACATAAATCTTAGATCTTGCATATATAATGAGTCTTTTAGATCACTTAATTGAACTTAATACATTTCATTTAGACATAATAATATCATACATAACATAATTTGAATGAAGCTTTTAGCAGTTTTGGCCCTACTCTCTCCTTTTAGGTGAAAAACCCTAGAAGAGTTATGTCCTAAGGTGCCAAAAATCTATGGTTCAAAAGAAATGCGAAAGCATATGAAATATAATCTAGTAGATCTAAAGCAATGATTATCATTCATAATATTCAAGGGGATAAGACATAATACCAACACAGATGTGCAACATTGATAGGTTCTTTGAGGGGTGTGCCATATAGTTCAGTTAACATGTATGCATTGAACCAATAACTTCTATCAATTATGCAAGGTTATAACCAATTAGGACTAAACTTCCCTTTTTCATTTGGATTGACATTGATGTTACGCTAATTGTCAAATAAGAGTAGGTGACCTTTGTTGAATGTGTGAGGGATAACATTGCCATTGTAAATATGTTGTCTTTTACAATAAGCCTGAAGATGCTCAAGAGAATTGATGCATTGTTCATCGAGCATTTAAAGCTGATGCAATTGTTGTTCTTTATAATTTTTTTCATCAATAAGTCCTTGAAGATAAATTCTTAATGTAGGAATCTCTAACTCCAAGGGAATTATTTCCTCACTCCCATAGACAAGATTATAAGGTGTAGTTACTGTAGATGATTTGACACTTGTGCAATAGGCCCATAACACATATTGTAATTGCGTGTACCAATCCTTATGATTCTTGTTAATGGTTTTCTTTAGGATTTTCTCAATGGTCTTATTGGTTGATTTATCTTGACCACTAGATTGTGGGTAGTAAGGTGTTGAAAAGTGAATTTGTATGTTAAATTTTTCTAAGAACTTCTTCACGTCATTATTCTTAAATGGTTTACCATTATCAAATACTAATGCAGAAGGAAGCCCAAAGTAGGAAATAATGTGTTCTAATATGAATCAACATATTACATCCATTGTTGTTGATCAAAGGGGAGTGACTTCTACCCATTTTGTGAAATAATCTATGACAGTGATTATGAATGCATGTCCAACAAATGAGGGGGGGAATAATTTTCCAATAATTTCTAAACCCCAACCATGAAAGACCATATCATGACTTGAGCTCAAAACTCTCAAGTAGGAGCATGGATTAGATTTCTATGCTCTTGACATTTGTGGAATTTTCTTACATAATCAAAATAGTTTTTTTCCATATGTCTCCAATAGTATATAATGTGAATAATTTTTTGAACTAATATTTTTCTTCCAAAATGACCACCATAAGCACCTGCATGAGCTTGTTAAAGTCCTATGGATATTATAGATTTATTATGGCATACAAGTGAGAGACCATTGAATGATCTCTAATACAACACATTGGTGAGAATTATGTACTTAGATGTGAGTTTTTGTAAGCGACCCTGAATGTTCTTTGTTGTTGGCTCGAGAAAGGTACCATCTTTCAAATAGTTAGCAATTGTATCATACCATTCACTCGAGTCTTCCTTGGTTGTTGCTAATATTTCCTTTGTTTTATCATCAATTGATGGTTTCATAATTGGATAAATGGTGAAGGTAAAGTCCTTTGAAGGGTCTTGAGGTGATATAAGAGAAGCTACACTTTCCATTATATCTGCATGCCGGTTATCTTTTCATGGTATGTTATCAATGGTAAATGATTCAAACATTTCTTACAAATTCATGGTGATATCCTTGTATTTCAATAATTTGTCATATTTTTCTTGATATGTCCCATTTATTTTCTTGATTACTAATTGTGAATCACCAAAAATCTTAATGTCTTTTGCAGCCAAGATTAAAGCAACATGTAACCCAATGAGAAATAATTCATACTCAACAGTGTTGCTTGTACATAGGAAGTTTAACTGATATGACAAGGGAATAGGATTTCCTACAAGTGGGATTAGTATAACTCTAGTTTTGGAGCCTATTCTACATTTAGATCCATCAAAGTATAATTCTTATGTAACAGTTTCGATTGTCAACACATTATTGTTGGGGAAAGAGTCATTGCTAGGTAATGCCAAAGGGGAAGGAGCATCAACCAATTGGTTGGTCAAGTCTTGACCCTTAATTTATTTTTGTGAAATTTTTTGAAGTCAAACTCATTCAACAACATTACCCATTTAGCTAGACATGTTGATAAGTCTATTTTGTTGAAAAGATGTTTCAGAGTGTCAAATTTTGTCATCACTTGTATTTATGCATTTAGTAAATAATGTCACAATTTACTAGTAGCAAATACAAGAGCCAAAAATTGTTTTTCTATAGTTGTGTATCATTTCTTGTAATCAATCAAGGTTCTACCGATGTAATAAATAGGATTTTTTTATTATTTTCATCTTGTTGAGCCAACAATGTTGTGAGAGCATGGCCTGATGCACCTGTATAAAGTATGAATGGTTTGTTTTGCATAGTGGGTTATAAAATAGGTTGAGTTGCAAGGTATTCCTTCAAACTTTCAAAAGCTTGTTTACAATCCTCATTCATATCAAAGTGTTCATCCTTTTTGATGAGATGTGTAAATGGTAATTTTCGATTAGCTAGAGATGCAGCAAAATGATGGATGTCTTCAATTCTTCCTTGTAACGTGCACAATTGAGAAATGCTTTTAGGAGGTAGCATGTTGACAATAGCATCAATATTCTTTGTATCCACCTAAATGTCTCTATGGGATAGGATAAAACCTAGAATTTTTCCACTATCTACACCAATGAAACACTTTTTTGGATTTAAGCTTGTGGTGTATTATCATATCCAGTTGAAGATTCTTTGAAGGAAATTTGCATTGTCTTGTCTTGTTAACAATTTGGCTAGAATACCATCAATGTAATCTTAAAAAATCTTATGTATGTGATCATGAAATATCAATGTCATTGCTCGTTGATATGTTGCACCCTTATTCTTTAATCCAAAAGGCATCATAACCCAACAAAATATTCCCTAGATACTTGTGAAGGTTTTCTTATATTGAACTTGAGGATTGATGAAGAATTGATTGTATCTAGAAATTCCATCCATGAATGACAAAAAAGCATGTCTCGCAATTGAGTCTACTATCATGTCAATATTAGGAAGGGGAAAGTCATCCTTTAAAGATGCTTTATTTAAATTGTGAAAATCAGTACACATTCTACTATAATTGTTAGGTTTTGTGATTGTCACAATATTTGAGATCCATGGAGAATAATCTATAGGTCTTATGACACTAGCATCAAGGAGTTTTTCAATTTCATCCTTAACCATCAAGGATATATTAGAGTTCATTAAATTTGAATCTTTTGTCTAATGATCTTAGCATTTTTAGAAAGGACTATATTGTGTGTTACAATCTTAGGATCAATTCCCGACATTACTAAATAAGTCCAAGAATTTTTTTTAGGAAAGTCATGAAGCAAGGTTGCAGTAATGTCTTGTTCTTCATCATCAAGGCATTTTCCTATTTTCACAACTTTCTCTTTATCATTCATTTCCATTGCTATATCCATTGTATCTCCTAAGGGGATTGCATTTGATCTTGGAAATTAAAGATTGTATTCTTCATTTTTCATGTTTGTCTCACCACTCTCATTGTCTCCCTCCTTTTGTTTGGTGCTTATCATAGCACATGTAATATTTTTCATGTGAGGAGAAGTAGAGGGTTTATCATAAACTCCTAGTCTTTATTGCAAGGCTTCATCATCTTCAAACTACTCCCATGATGGTGGTAATTCCATATCAAGCAACTTAGGATGCTTCATGGTGAGTTTTATTTTTAGTTTGCACATGATAGTGTTGATGTTCAATGATGGTCTCTTTGATGCTTGTGAAATCTTAGAAGGACAATATCCCAAACCAATTTTTATCTCTTGTGTGTTATGCTCGATAGGAATTTGAATTCCTTGTTCTTTATTCCTGCATCCTTTACCATTGTAACCTAATTTTTTCACAAGCTCATAACCTCTCCTATAAAGTTTTTCCATTTCTTTCAGGTTTGGTGATTGTTGATAATCACTCTCATCAAATTTAGTTGTGTAACTTGTATTTTCTTCCAAAGTGGATGAGGTAGATGGTTGTGAAGATTCTTCCAAACTTTGAGTTGACATGACCATCTATTGTGCTGGGACTACCAAATTTTGCAAATTTGAAGTGCCCATATTGAAAAAATTTCCTTTGTAAACTCAGTAGTGCACCTAAGAAATCTGCCCAAGTGACCCACTTTGGAGTGTCATAATTTGGATTCATTCATTTTTTCATGGAAAACCTCTCTGTGGAAACATTCACATGACATATGTGAACATGCATGTCAATTTTTAGCTTCCCATGACAAGTTTTGATGGTGTTTTGAAAAGCGAAGCTAGAGGGTTTTGGCACTTTTTTGTTGTTTGCAAACTATGTTTTGCGAAGTGGCCTCTCATTCGAGCTTGTATTTCACAACTGGATCATTTTCACAATGAATGGATTGTTGCTCTCCATTCTTCATACATTATTATACTCCATTATCTAGTTTTAGAGCCTTCTGATCTGATTTGCACTATTTTTTGTGATCAAAAGCAAGTACAGTTTGTGCTAATTTTACATCTGCATTTCTAGAACTTTTCAAGGTGGTCAACTTTGACCTCTAATATCTTGTGAAGATTGATGATTGAATGAAATTACTCTTTCACGTGTACTTAGTGTACCTAAATGATCTTATGTTTCCAGCAGTAGCCTCCCAGAAGTTGATTTGGTATTTTTTCATAGTGACATTGAGAGCCCTGATTGGTTCTAAACAAGCACAGTTGCAGAAAAGTCTGACTGAGCAACTTTGTTGATTAATATCTTTCACCTCAGGATCCATTTTTCCAATTCATTTATTGCACTACATTCTTGGGTCAAATGTTTACATTCCTACTCAGTTTCAAGCTCTCAGGATAAGTTTTGATGGGTTATTTAATCATTTTCTAATCACGACATGGCCAAAAATGGTGTCATGGAAAGTGTCAAATTTTGTAAATATAAGGTAAACCCATTTCATTTTTTGGTTTGAAACCTCTACAACTCCATTTTCATGAAGATCGGAGATCATATTATACATTATTTTAATGTATTTTGGTTGTGGCGAACACATCCCAGGGGCCAGTTTACAAAGGAGGTACCTGAATTTTAAGGGATGGGAAAAATTGGAGGAAATGAGTTTTCTCTAAACAATTGATTATGATCACACACAAAAATTCATGGCTCCAAATGTCTTGGTTTGTGCTTAGTAAATTTCCTTCAATGGTTGGTAGGCATAATTAAAGCCACAAATTTCTTCTAATGTTTCAAATATTAATATTTAAAATATTTTGAATATTGGGAAAACATAATATGAAACCTAAAATGTTTTGGAGGACACGCAAGTTTAATTCTTTCTTTTCATTGGATGTGGCAAAACTTTTAGGAAGTTATCAAAGTATCTTGTTCATTTTTCTGGTCCACAGAGGTCTCATCAACTACCTTAACCTTCTTTGATTCAAGCTTGGTGTGCACATTTCTACTGAACTCATTCTCTTCTTCATATTCAGGTGATAACATAATGTGTACTTTTTTAGAACCAACATCATCTGTAGATGGACCTTCACTGGAGGGTAAACTTCCTCTTCTTCTCCTTACAAGCTTTGCTTTAGTATTTTCTTCTTCTTCATCTTGGTCATCTGTAACACTCATATTTTTCTCTCGTTTCCTTCTCCTTCCTTCCTCTCTTAATAGGGGATACTAGAGGAGTTTCCTTCCTCTTTCGAGATCTAGTAGTCGGTCTAGAGGAAACATGACCTTTACTCTTATCAATAGTACTAGTTTCATTCTTTACTTTAGGCACTATGGAGGATTTTGCAGGGGTATTCCTTCTAGCTCTCCTAGGGCCAAATGATTCTACTTTTAGTTGTTCTCCCCTAGCCCTACTAAAGGCAATCTAATCATATGTAAATCCAGCCTCTTTAAGTGTTTTCTCCACTTTCTTCCTAATCTTAGGCTTCTGTTGTTCCATATGAATTTCCATAGATTTTTCAGCATATGTCCCAATTCTAGGTTCACTGGGATCTTTTGAATTCTTTAGCAGTATTTTCACATAACCTACAACTTCTATTATCTCATATCCTAGAGGTTGAATACAAATAGTTCAAGGTTCTACAACCTAAATCATGCATTCATTAGTGAAGACATGAAATATGACATCATTCTTATACTTCTCCACATTTTTTCTCTGAATTTTATCCCTTTCATTCATGGGTGTGTGCAAGAAGTTGAGTCTACTTTTTGGCCAAAAAGTGGAAGTGTTTTCCGTGATTTTCAAAATTTGACACATTGACCTTAAAATTTGAAGCACTTAGAGATGGAATCTTTGAAAAAGTCACTAATCATAAAATGTAGTGCTCGGAGTCTAGTTTCCAAATATGTAATTTATTTCAATACCCAGATTGTAAAATTAATTTTCAATAGGCATTTCCAAAAACCATTGTTTAAAAGTCACTTTTTTATACCATACCATGAATGTGTACGACATCCATATTTTGACCTAAATTATCATATTTTTCAAAAAAAAATTGGGAAAAGATTTGTGACTCACTGAAGCTTGTTTTCCATAATTTTTTGTAACTTTTTATTGTTTTTTTTTTAATTAAATTTTTATTAGGCATATTTTGTCGTTTTGAAAAATCGTCGTGTACGACACACATAAGATGACCTAAACTTATCATTTTTTGATTTTTTTTTTTAAATTGAAAAGAATTGTCTAAAGTTTGTTCTCGTGCAATCTGTTTGTCAAAATGTTATGTTGATCAAAAGTTATTAAAATACTAAAAAACCTCATAATTCAAGTTTATGGACTAGTTTCATTAGAAATTAATTGAAAAATAGAAAAAAATATCTCAAATTATTAAAAAATTACATATTTGAATCTGTGACCGGCCTCATCTATAATGGATTTTTAATTCTGTGACTTTTTTTTTGCAAAATAGGTCTTCAAACATATGTCCAAAGTCATTATTTTCCTGTGACATTAACAAGACCTTCAAGTTGTAGGTCAAACTAGGTCCAAAGCATAGGTTCGGGTCCCTAAGCCATTTCCCAAACCAAAAAACAAGCCAAAAAACCCGCTAAAAAATTCATAATTTAAAAAACGGGATCCCGTTTCATTAAAAAACCATTTTTTATGGTTCTATGAAATTCATATCCCGCTTTGTAAAACGGGTTCAGGGTCCGGAATTTCCATTTTCTAAATTTTTAAAATGGGATCCCCATTTTGAAAACATTCCAAAAATGGAAATTTTTCAAAAATTGGAAGTTTCCAAATATAGAAAGCCGTCGGGATCCCGCTTGAAAAACTTTTCATTTTTGGAAATTTTCGCTTTGAAAATTTTCAAACGATCCCATTTTTGAAAAATTTTCCAAAAAATGAAAATTGAAGAACGGATCCCGCTTAAGAACGGGATCTCTATTTTAAATTTAGCTCGTGGATCCCGGCGGGATCCTATAGGATCCCACTTTTAAAAATGGGATCTCGTTTATTAAAAAGCGGGATCCCATTTTTTGCAAGCCAAATTAATTTTTTTGCCTAAGGCAAAAACTTCCACGTTTCGTGGACTCATCTTCTTGCACTTACAATCATATTTCTTTTGAATACAACAAATAATGTTGTTAGGGCATCCTCTTGAGCATTCAAATTTCCAATATTATGCATTTGATAAAAAATTTGATATCCCACTGGTCTGGATGGGTTCTAGAATACTTCTTCACTTTTTCCCAGAAGCCTCTTCATGAAGTAAAACAATAAACATATGATCAAGGAACCAAAATTAAAGGCATACTTCTTTTCCTTTTTTTTCTTTATGTTCTCTAGCAATTTCAATCGAAAAATCTCACAAAGATCATAATTTTCACCTTTCACTACCATATCAAAGCCAATATAGATTGTTGTGGCCTTGTGACCTATCATGAGAGATGCATACTTCACTGTTGGATTAGTAAAAAAAAATTTGCTAGAGCTCTTTATTGTATTTGGCTCTTGTAAACACTTCTACAACCTCATTTTTTATAGATTTCAGAATGGGCGTTGTATCATTATCCCATAAATCATTAACTACCCTAATCACGTCCTTCATTATAAGATGTGGCCGGTCAATCCACAAAAAGTTGTCATGGATTCTGCTTAATGAAAGCTAAAATTAGTGAAATTGTTCTAGATGTCCAACCTTTTATCAACCACATTCAAATACTAAAGTTTTATCCTGAAGTCATCACTAGTAAGCTCATCATTCTAGATGTCAATTAGCTTTGTAAAATTTTTATTCTTCAAATTTTACCTGAATCATCATCCTAGTATCCTCGGTTGGCATTACACCATGTGGAATTGACGAAAATGCACCCACGAGATCATATTTGAAAACTTTTGAAGAGTAATTTCTATAAGAAGGCCTCAAACTCTAATATTTTCACAACTATGGGAGTTTCCTTTTTACATTTCTAAATTCAAACAACTTAGCCAAAATAGAAAGCACAACAACTTAGAAGATATAAATACCTTGTTCTACACACAAAGCCATAATTAGGGTTTCCATAGCTCGAACTTCAATTTTCTTCAGGAATGCACGAAAAGTTCTTCAAATTATCCAAATGCTTGAATGAACAAAATTCCTTGATCATTTTATTTATAAATTAATAATTTTCCCTAATTCACATTTATTGTGGCAGACTCCAAAAGTTGCTAAAAACTCTTTTCTTTTACACAGACAAACATTAATTTGTTCTAAAAGGGATCATCACTTCATATTTTCTACCGGTTCCTTTTCTAAAACCTTTAAATACTCAATCTTCACCTTTCTTCCTTGTGCCAACCTTTGATATTCCATTTATCTGAGGGGTTCATAATTTTTTTTGATAAAGCTCCCCCTACGACCTTGCTAGGTTTAGTTACCGAATAAATTATCTATATCGGATGAGGGTACAAATTCATTTGTTGTCTCTGGTTCTTCTTTCTTCATCCAAATCTTGCTCATATCTTTATTAATCTCATCTTATTCAATCTTCTTCATAGATTTATTCTTTTCTATAGGATTGGTTTCCTTACTCTTCTTGCTTTTGTAGACTCTTCAAACATGTCCTGGTTTGTTGCAGTTATACCATACAACATTCCTTTGATTATATTGATTTCTATTAATTCTTGTTCTATACTGGTTAGCTTTATGTCCATACTTGTTTCCAGTGTAGCAATAGTCATTGAAGGACTGACTCATTCCTCTTACATTAAATTGATTCATCAGATATGGTCCAACATTCACTTGCTCTATGTCTAGTTCTTTTTTATGAAAAACATTGACCAACAAAAGGACTAGGAAACTGATTCATTCTACTTCTACATTCTATTGCCCTATGACCGGATATATTGCATGAAAAATAGGTTTCATTAAAAGAAGGGTACCTTTGTGCATTAAACTGTCTCACTAGAGGTCTCCTAGTAGAGTTCTTTGAATTTTCTTTTTGCTTTCCTTTTTGGTTCTTTTGATTGTTCACAGTCTTAGAGCTTTCACCAGCATTATTTCCTAGTCCACCTTTATGTTTACTTGGTTTTTGTCCTATAATTAATTCATCAAGTCTTTCTGAGCTAAATTTGAAATTGTTTTCACAAAGATTAGCCTTCTCTAGATCCACTTTTAGATTCACAATTTCTTGTTCAAGCTTTGTGCAATCTTCAGACACTCTTCAATTTTTTTCTTTTGTTCCACTTGTACTTTGAAACCAGACATATTTTATTTATCCTTTTTCAATTGATTAGTTATTTCCTTATTCCTTTCTTTGAATTTTTTTAATTGCTTCTTAACTTTTCAGACACATTCATTTGGTCCTTCAAGATTCTCTTTCAGATCTCTATTTTGTCTTTCAATTTTATCAAGATCCTCAAGAGTAGTCATGAGCTCTCCTTTTTCATCCATTTCTTCCATCTTTGGGATCTCCCTCAAGCTGTTAGGCTTAACCATAGGAACCAAGCTATGATACCAATTGTTAAAGATCCAAGATACTAAGAGGTGGGGTGAATCAGTATCTTCTTAAATTATTTGATCAAATACCATCCAATTATTCCAATGCAAACTATAGCAGAAATAAAGAAAAGCATTAAAAAAAAGATAAGATAGAGAAAACAAGAACACTAGGATTTTTATGTGGAAAACCCAAATGGGAAAAAACATGGTGAGTGTTAGCTCACAATATTATATAACCGATTATAGAATATTACAAAATGGGTGGCTTACTGCCAGGACTCACTATCTAGAAACAAAGGCTCACTGCCTATAGAATTACAATGATTGAATGGATTTTAGCTAGAAAATGAACTGACATAGTACACATAATGAGTGCAGATTTAGTTCCAAATAAAGCTCAATAAACAGACTTGACACACTTCATCAATTTTTCACTACTTCACATCTTCACATAAATCACACACACCTTCAAAAACTGTCTGTTATATATACCCAATCTCTTTGCAAGAATCAATTAGGTCAACCTAATTAGATGTGCTTCCTATTTACCAAAAATACCATCTATTGGCTACAAGCTTTGGAAAATATATCCTACACGGGCATGTGCAAGATCATCATGAAAAAATAGGCCCTTAAGTGGCGAAATAAAAGGAGGTTGGAAGCGGCTTGGCGTAAAATTTGAATAAATTATCTATTTTATTTCAAAATATGTAAGAATAGAATCTATAGAAGAAATTTGAAATGTAGTTTCCTAAACTACTAGGTTTATTAAAAATAAAAATTCTATTTAAATTGAAAGTTTGAAATTTCAATGCAGTAGTCAGCTACAAATTTTAGGGAAAAAAAAATAAGAAGTAGGTGTCTGTCCGACCACTCAACCATAGTAAAATGATAATATTTTTTATAATTTTTAGATATAAGTAGAGGGATATCATAGATGGCGTGCATATTTTTTTGTAATTTTTTCAAGTAAATAATTGGTATATGATTTTTTTATTACAACTTTTAAAATATAAAAGCTTCATTATGTTTGACCACATGCTTGGTCAAAAATTCATGAGAGAGCTGATTTTTTCTTTTTTTTTTTTTAATCCCTATAATTATGTGAAGCATAGGAATGCTTGACGCATGTTTGGATTTAAAAAATGTGATACTGAAGGTATAGATGTCTTTCAATCCAACCTATCAATTAGGACTTTGAAATTAAGTAATTCAAATAGAAAGAAAATGAATAATAATAATTTATTAGAGATTCAAAGTAAAGCATAATTTATATTGGTGGAAGTAGAGAATCTCCTCTAAAACCCTTTTGTTCATCAAATTTGGGTAACAAAAAAAGCCTTGACCACATACCCATCATATTGCCACTTTTGGTCCATCACATTTATCTCCTTTACCCACACACTTCAACAAGTCGACATAGACCTAAAACAGGTTGCACATATATCTGCATAACAAAACTATTTTCACCTTTACACAATTTACCAAAAAAAGTCAGCCAAGAATAGACTTCAAACCAAAAAGTAAAAACATTCTATATGAGCACCAGATACATGAAATCTCAAATGTACATGCTCCTAGCATCTACAAACCATTTCCCAAAACCACAAGCAACAATTATTATCAAAAAAAAAATGTGGATCAAAATACCAGAGGATTACTGGATTCGGATAAGACTAGAATATAAAGATAGTTTTAGTCTTGATCTTAGAGTTGCAAGTCATATATCATGACATCAATGACAAAATAAAAGTAACAAAATAGTGTGCTTCTTCATTTTTTAACAATCTCCCCTTTGTCAGTACAGTGGAAACATATTGCCCAAAACTAGGAAGAATATTTTCACTTGCTCCTAACTAAAAATTCCCCTTCCTCCCCTTTGATATCAAGACAAAGCGGTGTGCCAAGAATATATGAAAAACATTAAAGAAAAAAAAAAAAAACATATATCATATGGAAGATGATGATCCTTGAAGCTCCTTTAGAATTCCTTCCCAGACTGTTTTTCATTTTTCCCAACCTTCCTTTGCTGCATTTAACATCATGTTCTAAGATTCCAGCTTTATCAGAACTTCTTCAGCACCTTTTGGAATATCAAGAATTGGGTTTATCTTTTCAAGCCTTTCAATGCATGCCAAAGCTTCTCCAACCAGAGTGTATTCCATTCTTACAATATCACTTAATAAGCTGAATTTTCTAATAATTTTATCTTTTTGTTTCTGCAAGGAAAATAAATTTTCTCTAAGTGCAATGATGGCCTTCAGGATTGATCTATCTTTATCTTTAGCTACACTATAAGTACCAGAAATAGGAGACAATTGGGACTCAATGGATTCCATGACAACCTTGATATTATGAGTGACATCCAACCACTTCAGGCAATAGGAGAGAAAAACATCTTCCTCAGACTCGCTGACCTTCACTGCATTCAGATTCTTTTCAACACATGAGTGTGCAAGAGCACATTTGTTATGTAAAGGAAACACCCTTTTCTCCACCAAATTTTCTTCTATCTCTTGTCTTGTCTTTTCATTAAGTCCAAAGGAATACTCCTTGAAAGAGTCTAACAATAATATCATAGTTTCAATGGGGGTGAGGGATGCATCAATGGATGTATCGAGAATAGCTTCATGTAATTATTTCAGAGCATCTTCTATCAATTTCATTCCCTTTTTATGTGTTTCTAGAATTTCCTTTCTGTTGGATGCTTGCATAGTATCACCCAACACAACTTTATGTACAGGAGACATCTTTTCCACATCAACATATCCTTCAATCATAGGGAGTTTCAAAAGTTCCTGGGGAATAATCAGTTGAAATCTAATTTTCTTAGATAGCAAACCTTTCAGTACATCACTACCAGAAGATGAATCACTAGGATGCTTCAATGATTTTACAATCTTTTTTCTTCATTTTTCCTAGAGGATTCCACAACTATCTTTTCTTTCTCTCCCTTTTCTTTTTCTTTATCTTCCTCTACTACCTCTTCTTCTTCTTCCCCTTTCTTTTCATCCTTTTCACCTTCATCTTCATCTTTATCTTTATCATTATCGTTATCTTTTTCATTGTTGTCTTCTTCCTTAGGATTGTCTTGACCTTCTTCTTTATTACCTTGTCCATCCTCTTCAACATTGCCATTATTTTTGTCATCATTACCTTTCTCTTCTTCACCTTTTTCTCCTTTAGTATGTTCTGAAGGAGCATCATTATGCATCTCAGGCTCATCTTCTCTTTCATTCTATTCATTAACTTCATCACCAATATGAATTTGAACATTAAAATCATCAAGAATGTCTTCATTAATTGTATCTAGAGGAACATTATCCTTAGCATTCTTAGCAGCAACATCATCATTAGTTTTGAGCATATCGTAATTTTCTGTAGTTTCCCGCATTACCTTTGTTGTTTCCTTTCTTACTTTCTTTGTCAATTTCTTATTTCTTTTCATCAACATATTCACTGTACTCTTCATCTAAAATTTTTTAGAACAAATATTCTTTAGGGATTCCAAATCATCAAGGGTCAAGCAGGACCCAATATTATTATATGTTTCCTTTCTCATCTTTTCTTCAAACACAATGGCCAAAAATATCATTTTCATTAGATCATCGCACATACTTTTAGGAACATCTTTCTATATGCTATCCCATTTGACCTCTAAGAAAACAATGTATTGAATAACAACTAATAGCAATAATTTCTTATCTTCTTCTCCAACTTTATCATAGAATTCAGTTGTGGGTTGGAGCATGTTCTCAAAATTCAACAAAGCATTGAGAGTTGGATCAAGTTTATATCGAGGGCCATAACTTACTAGAGTATCTTGTTCATCTTTCTGGTCTGCAAAGGTCTCACTAGCTACCTTAGCCTTCTTTGATTCACACTTGGTGTGCACATGTATACTAAACTCATGCTCTTCTTCATCTTAAAATGATGACACAATGTGTACTCTTTTAGAGCCAACACATTTGTAGATGCACCTTTAATGAAGGGTAAACCTCCTCTTCTCCTTACAAGCTTTGCTTCAGTATCTTCTTCTCCATCCTTGTCATCTATAACACTCATATTCTTCTCTCTTGTTTCCTTCTCTTTCTTCCCTCTCTTAATAGGGGTGATCGGAGGAGTTTCTTTCCTCTTCCTGGATCTAGTAGTCAATCAAGAGGAAACATGACCTTTACCCTTATCAACAATACTAGTTTCATTCTTTGCTACAAGGATTGTGGAGGATTTTGAAGGGGTATTCCTTCCGGATCTCCTAAGGCCAGATGATTCTATTTTCAGTTGTTCTCCCCTAGCCTACCAAGGGAAATCTCCTCATCTTTAAATTCATCCTTTTTAATTTTTTTCTCCACTTTCTTTCTAATCTTAGGCTTTTGTTGTTCCATATGAATTTCCATAGATTTTTCAACATATGTCCCAATTCTAGGTTCATTGGGATCTTTTGGATTCTTTAGCAGTATTTGCACATAGCCTTCAGCTTCTTCTTCTATTGTCTCATATCCTAGAGGCTGAATCTAGATAGTTCAAGGTTTTATAGCCTCAATCATGCATTCATCAATGGAGACATGAAATATGATATCATTCTTATACTTCACAGTTTTTCTCAAAATTCTATCCCTTTCATTCATATTTCTTTTGAATACAACAAATAATGCTATTAGGGAATCCTCTTGAGCATTCAAATTTCCAAGATTATGCATGTGATCAAAAATTTGATGTCCCACTAGTCTAGATGGGTTCCAAAATAATTCAATTTTTCCCAGAAGCCTCTTCATGAAGTAAAACAATAAACATATGATCAAGTAACCAAACTTAAATTCATACTTATTTTCCTTTTTTTTCTAAAATTTTCTCTAACAATTACAATTGAATAAGCTCACAGATATCATAATCTGCACCTTTCACTACCATATCAAAGCCAATATAGATTGTTGTGGCCAAAACATAATTATCTTTTTTTGTAAAATATATCTTGTGACCTATCATGAGAGATGCATACTTCACTACTGGATTAGTATTTTTTTTTTTCTAGAGCTCTTTTATCTTTTACCACCTCATTGTTTACAAATTTTAGAATGGGCACTGTAGCTTTGTCGCATAAATCAGTAATGGCCCTAATTGCCTCCTTCATTATAAGATGCGGTCAGTCAGTCCATAGAAATTTTTCATGGATTTTTCTCATAAATAACTTCACAAATTTTCCATCAAAGCTAAATTTAGGGAAATTGTTCTAGATGTCCAACCTTTTATCAACCACATTTGAATACTCAGGTTTTATCCTAAAGTCATCACCAATAAGCTCATTTCGCCAAACATCAATTAGCTTTGTATGATTGTATTCTTCAAAATTTACTTGAATCATCATCCTAGTATCCTTAGTTAGCATTACACCATGTGGAATTGATGAAAATGCACCCATGGGATCATCTTCGAAAATTTTTGAAGAGTACTTTCTATAAGAGGGCCTCGACCTCTCTAATATTTTTGCAACTACGTGAGTTGCCATTTTACAGGTTCTAAATTCAAACAACTTAGCCAAAACAAAAAGCACAACTACTTAGAAGATATAAATACCTTTTCTACACATAGAGCCATAATTAGGGTTTCCACAACTTGAACTTCAATTTTCTTCAAGAATGCTTCAAAAGTTCTTCAAATTCTCCAAATGCTCAAACGAACAAAATCCCTTGATCATTTTCTTTATAACTTAACAATTTTCCATATTTCACATTTATTGCGGTAGACTCCAAAAATATTCTTAAAACTCTTTTCTCTTACACAAACAAACCTTAATTTTCTCTGCAAGGGATCATCCCTTCATATTTTCTACTAGTTCCTTTTCTAGAGCCTCTAGAAACTCATTATTTATCTTACTTCCTTGTGCTAGCCTCTAACTCACCATTTATCCAGGGGTTTTTTACAATTTTCTGATAAAGCTCCCCCTAGGAACTTCCTAGGTTTGGTTACCGAATAAATCATCTATACTAGATGAGGGTACAAACTCATCAGTTATCTCTGGTTCTTCTTTCTTTCTCCAAATCTTACTCATCTCTTGCTTAATGCCATCTTTGTCAATCTTCTTCACAGATTCATTCTTTTCTATCGGATTGGTTCCCTTACTCTTCTTGCTTCTATAGACTCTTGAAACATGTCCTAGTTTGTTGTAGTTATAGAAGACAACATTCCTTTGATTAGATTGATTTCTATTGATTATTCTTCTACATTGGTTAGCTTTATGTCCATAATTGCTACAAGTATAGCAATAGCCATTCAAAGACTGACTCATTCCTCTTACACTAAATTGATTCATCATCATGGTCCAACATTCACTTGCTCTATGTTTCAATTATTTTGCATGCAAAACATTGACCAACAAAAGGACTAAGAAAATGATTCATTCTACTTCTACATTTTGTTGCCCTGTGACCAAATTTATTGCATGAAAAAAAAAATCCATTAAAGGGAGGGTACCTTTGTGCATTACGATGTCTCACTAAAGGTCTCCTAGCTGAGTTCTTTGAATTTTATTTATGCTTTCCTTTTTGGTTCTTTTGATTGTTCACATTCTTAGAACTTTCATCGGCATTATTTCCCAAACCACCTTTATCTTTACTTGGTTTCTATCCTGCAATTAATTCATCAAGCCTTTTTGAGCTAGATTTGAAATTGTTTTCACAGAGTTTCACCTTCTTTAGATCCACTTTCATATTCACAATTTATTTTTCAAGCTTGGTGAAATCTTCAAACTTTCTTTGTACCAACTTGTTCAAACACTCTTCAATTGTTTTCTTCTCTTCCTCTTGTACTTTCAAACTAGCAATATCTTCATTAGCCTATTTCAACTAATCAGTTATTTCCTTATGCCTTTATTTGAATTTTTTAATTTCTCCTTAAGTTTCTAGACACATTCATTTGCTTCTTCATGATTCTCTTTTAGATCGCTATTTTCTCTTTCAACTTTATCAATATCCTCAAGAGAAGTCTTGAGCTCTCCTTTGTCATCCATTTCTTCCATCTTCAGGATCTCCCTCAAGTTGTTAGGCTTAACCAGAGGAACCAAGATCTAATACCAATTGTTAAAGATCCAAGATACTAAGATGGGGGGGTGAATCAATATATTCTTAAATTTTCTAATTAGATACCATCAAACTATTCCAATGCAAAATATAGCAGAAATAAATAAAAGCATTAACAAAACATAAAATCAAACAACACAAGAACACTTTGATCCCACAAAGCTGGTTTACAATTTCTGGGAGGAACTAATTTTTGCTGAAATCACATATTTTTA